>PVJX010001456.1:0-100839 GCA_004027295.1 Dolichotis patagonum | reverse complement strand
TGTTTGGTATCAGAGATCAAACTCATGACTTTTTGCTTACCAGGTTAAGTGCTTGAGCCATTGAGCTAAATCTCTAGTCCCTGTAAACTTAATTATTTCCACATTTCAGGTTGCAGAATTTGTTCCACAATTCTAATTGCAGCCAAATTGCACACAGAGGTTGCAGAATTGTGGAAAGAATTAAGTTTATGAACAGAGGTACAATTTTGTATAGATTTTAATTAATTGTTGGGGAATAAAATCAAGACCTTGTACATGTGAGGTACATGCTCTGCCACTGAATTATATACTCAAGGCTTGATTGAATTTTAAACACAGGTATATGGACTCTTCTAAGCACTACTGCAGATAGGATCCCTAGTGGTTCTGTCATCACTTATAGAATGATGTATCTTATAGTCATAGTCCATTCACCTGTCTTCTCTTCTTTTGTGATACTGGGGATTAAACTCAGGGGTGCACCACCACTCAGCTATATCTTAGCCTTTTATTATTTTTTATTTTGAGATGATATTGCTAACTTACCCATGTTAGCTTCGAGCATGTGATTCTCCTGCCTCTGCCTCTTGAGTAGCTAGGGTTATAGGTATGCAACACTGTGCCCGGTTCTATTCACACTGAAAGCATTAGAAGCCATTGTAGAATTCTCTGTTGCTATAGTTTTGTCTTTTTGAGAATGTCATAACACTTTTTTGATTTTAAAGAGAATAAAACAGAACAAAGCAGATCAGAGCAAAACAATGAAAGTTGTCTTAACATTTTGATTAACATATTGAGACTGACTTCCTCAAAACAATATTTTATTACTTTAATTGAAATTTAATTGAATTTGGGTTTTTTATACTCCATTTTATAATTGTCATTAACACATTTATTGTAAACCTCATTGTATAATATAAATTTTACATTCAACTGTCAAATAGGTTAAATAACTCACGAATAAAAGTGTAGGGTAGAGCTGGGGATTTAGCTCAGCGGCATAAGCGCCTGCCTGGCAAGTGCTAGGTTGTGAGTTTGACCCCCCCCCACAAATTGTAGTGTACATTTATACATATTTTTTCAGATAGTTTTTCTATTTTTGTGTCTTGTTAAGTATTTTGTCTTGCCTTTGAATGATCTGTGTAGACCAGGCTAACCTTAAACTTAACAGTCCTCCTGAGTGGCTGTTTCTTCAATCTTGATGTTCCAAATTTTCTTTCAATATCAATTTACTTTTCTGTTAAGAATCTTTTTTAGAAATTCTTTTAGAGGAAGTCTGGCAATCATGAATACTTTCACTTCATCAGAGAGTGACTATGTATCATTGTTATTTCTAATGGTATTTTTTTCATACATACATTTACGGGTCAACAGTTCTTTCAGCACTTTAGATATGTTCTTCCACTTTTCTTTGGCATTCATAGTTTCTGATACAAAATCCTCACTACAAGTAAAAGTTATTTTTGCCTGTTATGGGAGGTTTTGTTTTTGTTCTCCTTTAGGCTCAACAGTTTATGGGTATTTCAGTATAGATATCTTTGTGAGTATCCTATTTGGGGTTTGCTTAACTTCTTAAATCTGTAGAGGTATGTCTTTTGTTAAATGTGTGAGGCTTGCAGTTATTTCAAATATTTTTCTGCATTGCAGTCTTTCTACTCTCCTAGAATTGATTCTGTAAATATTGTACATAGTAATACTTTATTTTTTGTCACCGAGGCAAAGTATACAAATCATAAAATCTGTCTTTTAACTGTTTTTTTTCCCTTTGTTTGTTTTTTGTTTTGTCTTTTTGAAATAGGATTTCATTATGCAGTTCAGGCTGGCTTTGAACTCATTTAATAACCCAGGCTGGTCTCAAACTCACTGTGATCCTCCTGCCTCAACCTCTCAAATGCTGGAATTACAGGCATGCACCAGTACACCTGGCCTTTAAAAACTATCTTTGAGTGTATAGTTCTGTAGCATTAAGTACACTGACATTGGGTTACCACAACTACCATTTCATCTCCAGAATTTTATACTTTATGGTTTTTAAAGTCTGCATAGAATTCTGTAATGTATGTATTACAGAATGTATTAATTGTATGAATGTACAGAATTCTGTAATGTATGTATTACAGTATGTATTAATAAATTGTTTTCATGCCTTACTCCCTCCCTGTGTTTTCTCTCCCTTTTTCTCTTGATCCCCTTTTCCTTTGAGAACGGTTTATCTCCTTCCTCCTATTATCTGTTTATCTTGTTCTTTTTTTGTTTTGTGTTTGCATTTATTCTTCATTTAATTTTTAAAACACTTCTTTTTTTGTTTCATATTTGCATTTATTCTTCACTTTTAAAACACAATTGTAATTGAATATTGAAAGAAAAACAGTAGCAAGTAGTGAGATATGATGATTATAGTTCTTTATGCATTCACTACTGCACTAAATACCAGCTGTGAGTATTACTCACTGGCCCCATTAAGAGATCTGACACACCACCTCTGGGATGTTTGTCATTCTCATAGGCATCTCCATTATACTGGTACCATCTTTCCTAATTTGGATCAAAGTCCACCAGTTCTATCTGATCCATTTTATTATCTTCTCTTCCGCTTCCTTCCTCTCAGGTAAGAGTTTTTCTAGCCAAGAGAGTTTATCAGAAGAGAGAAAGCCATTTTCAGGGAAGTTTATCTTAAATTCAATGATCAGATGACCCTTTTCATGTGGTCTATGATAAATTGGCATGCCTTCCTTTAGTATACACTTGATGTTTCCATGCTTGACAGTATGACCTGGCAATGACTATGCCTCAATTGTCAAGAGTGGATATTGGCTTTTGGAAGCCACACAGTGCTTCAACCAGTTGTATATCCATACACATGAAAAGGTCTGCTTGTTGAGTGAAAACAGCATGGTTCTTCTGATCTAACACAATGATAATATCTCCTGGCTCCAGTTCTTGCTACTCTTGGTTTCCTTTACCATGGAATGTTGTCTTCTGGTCTTCTTTCATGCCTTTGTCAATAGGAACTTCCAGAATCTTCTTTATCTACCTTCTGTTGCAGCTTTTACATCTGTCTTTAGGGCTGATGCATTCCCTGTGGCCCTGGTACTCCATTTAACACAGACTGAATTTGGTGAACAATTCCAAGGGCTATCTAATGAATTCTTAATTTGCATTCCACTACCTCGGCAGTTGGGACAGCACTCCACAGCTCCTTTCTTACCACTTTGGGGCCTTCATATTTGTCACAAATGACATTTGCAGAGCCAGTTTCCTTGTGGCATCATTTTGTAAATCCTCTAAGGTAACCGAGAGCTGATGCATCATATTTTTTACTCTCTTTTTTCTCTGCATCGTTCTGCCTCCAAAAAACATATCAAAGATATCCATGGGGGATTCAAAACTGCCATCAGCTCCACTCTCCTTAATTGCCTGTTCTCCTCGTTTGTCATATAATTCCCTTTTCTTGGCATCAGGGGGAACTTCATAAACTTGAGAAATCTGTTTAAATTTTTCCCCTTCATTTGGATTCTTATCAGGGTGATACTTGAAAGCCAATTTTCTATAAGCATTTTCAGTTCTTCTTGAGTAGCTATTGATTTGCCCCAAAACATTGTAGTAAGTATTTTCTTTCACCATTTTCTACAGGCAATGAGCCAGCTAGACTGGAGTAGGGGAAGCAGGAAGGAGTGCGTAGCTATGTGCAGGTTGGGCAGCCACTGCTCCTCTACCTCTCAGCGCATTCTGTAAAGTTCCTTTTTTTTGAGACAAGGTCTTGCTAAATATAGCCCAGGCTAGCCTCAAACTTTCAGTGATCCTCCTGCCTTAGCCTCCTGAGTGTTGGTATTACAGGCTTGCACTACCATGCCCAGCTTGTTCATTTTTAAAATTATGTACGTGTACCAATTCCACACAAGAAATTATGCCAACAATATTATGGGGTCAAGGGATGGGAAGGCGGAAGGGAGGGAAGGGAAAGGTGATGAAAAAAGGAATTAATATGTGTTGAATGCATATACCAACTTTCTACAAGGAATATAAGCATGTGCTGCACACATGTACTAATACATTAAAATAAAAAAATTATCTAACCATTTCCTTCCAAAGGGACCTTTTGGTAATTTTTATTTTGGTTGGTCTCATTTTTGTTTGTGGTGATAGTTCTGGAGTTTAGGAGATTTATAAAGGGTGTATGTTGTTGAAAATTAAAATCTATATTATTAGTTGCTTATTTTAAAAATTCTATTGAAATATATATATATGTATATATGTGCTTTATCACAGCCGTAAATGTTATTTTCTGCCTGTCCAAGTAACAGGACTATTTAAAATCTTTGAATATTATAGAGTAGTTTATGATTGACTATTAGAGAATAGTTTATATAACAATTCATATATATATATATAGTACATAATTACTCCTTATAATTGCATTGATATATAATCTTGGTTTAAGGTATAATTTCAGTTCTGTTTGTTTATTAGTGCTGGGGATTTAATCCATGACCTTGTACATGCTAAGTAAATATTCTACCACTGGCTTATATCCCTAGCACTTAAGGAGGTATATCTTAAGTCCAGGTAGAGTTTTTGAAAGAGTGGTACTAGTTGGGGGATATAGCTCACTGGTGAAGTGCTTATGCAAGTTCCTGGCTTCAATCTCCAGCATCCTGTTTACTCTTACCCCTAAATAGCTAGCTTGTCTTCAAATGTGATTCCAAAACAGCATGTATAGGCATTTCAAAAATAAGAGTTTTAGAGGCATGGGAGTGAGTGCATCTATTTTTTAATAGCTTGGAGAAAGCAGTTTACTAAGATTATTTTTTGGCTTGTATCATACTGTTGAAAGTAATATAGTTTATATATTTATATTACCTTTGGACAAGGGTTGCATGTATACCCTCAGTAAAATGTTTATTCAAAAAGAAATTGTTATATAAAATGATGATCCAGAAATGCTGAGTTTTTATACATCTTAAGATGTTTTTATTGGTTTCTGGTTTGCTAATCTGCAAGATATAGCATAACACTAGAAAATAAGTTTCTGAGGTAACAAATATAGAAACATGTGTAGTTACAAACATGACTTTTTGTAGTGGCTCTTGCCTGTAATCGCAGCCTTCTGGGAGGCTGAGAAAGAGGATCACAGGTTTGAGTGCATCCTATGTAGCTTAGTGACCTAGGTAGACCCTATGTCAAAAAACAAAAACAAAAACTCATAGAAAACAAAAAGTTAAAAACGTGTGTGACACTTTTGAATTTGATCCTTCTGTTCTCTGCCTGTATTATCTTATTTAATACATCAAATGCAATACCTTATAATTACATAGGCTGGACATGGTGATTCACACCTGTAATCCCAGCATTTGAGAGTCTGAGGCAAGAGGAAGTTCAAGGGCAGCCTGTTCTATCTAGTGAATTCAAGACTAGCCTGAACTACAGGTCAAGACCCTGTTTCAAAAAAAAAAAAAAGTTATATATAATCACATTAATTGTGGCTTTGGAAAAACATGAGGAATTTAGATTTTGGAAATGTCTTTTTTGTTAAAAAAAGTTAATGAGATATCACTAAAGGATTAGATATGTTAATTATAGTTAAGATGACTGACAAGGCTTGCTTTTATTTTTTACAGTGATTCTTGTTTCTACAACTTACTTTCTCTTACATTTACAACTCTTTAAATCCTACTTTCTTATATATATGTACTGTACATACCTGACAGCCATTAATATTCAGAACTAGGGACTTGGGTTATTATTACTAGCGTTTGCTCTTTCGTGTTGTTTTCAGAGAAATAATAAGAATTTATTAGGCTTTTATATGCTTTACTTGGCTTTGTTATGCTTTTTATTTCATGAAATTTGGTTATACAATCTTGAAAAATTTTGACTTTTAATATAAATAAAAATCTCAAAGGGCAAAATTGCAGCAAACTCTTTCCCCACATGGTTGTTTACTATATAACAGATGTCTGACTGTGATGAATATAATGACTATTAGTCATTTGATGACACCCACTGTCAAAGAGGCTGGTAGTTTTTGCCCACATTGCTTTGGTACTATTTGTGCAAATGTCAGTGTCAACACTGTGAAAAATATAAATAATATGTTACTATTACTGTGAAAACAGTTTTGACTTTGAGTGCTTGTGAGAACCACACATATAGAACTGCTTGTTCAGAGATTCCCTTTTTCAGAGCTCACTTACAGCTACCAGTAAATTTGTAGGCTGATTAATCTTTGTCTTTGTCATTATCCCTTAGATGCTTTGACGAATCTAGACATTAGTTGTCCCTTCATTTTTTTCAAAATATAATTTCAGAGATTTCTGTGGATTGTTATTTTGTGGTAGTTGTAGTATTTATTATTTGGAGTTAAGGATCACAAGTTGGGCAGGGTATGGTGTCACACACCTGTTATCCCAGCACTTGAGATGCCCAGGCAAGAGGATCACTGTAAGTTCAAGGTCTGCCTGGGCTACAAAGAGAATTCAAGATGAGTCTGAACTGCATAGCAAGACCCTGTCTCAAAAAAACAAAAACCTTAAAACCAAAACAAAACAAAAGCTAACTGATCATTGTATTGATTGAATGTTTTTTTGTTGTGCATATGGTAACATATATAAAAGATTTAAGTGTGCGTCCTTTAACCTAGTAATTCCATTTCTCTTTTTTGAGGCAGTATCACTATGCAGTCCAGGCTGACCTTGAACTCATGTAGCTTGAACTTGTGGCAATCCTACTGTGTCAGCCTTCTAAATGCTGGCATTATGTCTGATTCCATTTCTAGGAATTGATCCTGTAATACTTGTAATTTATACTTGTATATATAAGCCAGTTTACAAGAAGACAGTTACCATGTAGTATAGTGTTTATGAAAAAAAGCTAGATGCAACTTAAATGAAATGTCCATTAAAATATACAATAAATCTATGAAGCCACTAAAAAAAATTGAAGTAGATTTCTGTATAAAGAGAAGAATCTAAGGTATCTTTTTTTATTCCTACTTACTGTTCAGATCTTAAGTGAAGGGCAAGTGTTTTACTTTCTCTGACTTTTGTGTCTATTTGGCTGGGTTTCTCTTCATTCCATATTACCAAGTTTCATATCTGCAGAGTGTTTATATCTTAACCATTCATTTATTTAGCTTGTATTTGATTGATATGTATTTTCCACATGAGAATACGGTTTGGGGTCAATTTTCTATTCATCTTTTATTCCATAGTATCTGTCATAGAGCATAGACTTGAAACATTTCTAAAAGCTACAAATGTAACCGGCAGGAATAGAGGATAAAAGATGTATTTAAAACACAAAAGTGTTTAGAAATTAAGTAGTTGAAGAGAGTGAGGGAAAACTCCCTACTTTTTAAGGTTCTTGCCTCTACCCTTGGGATGTTTGGGGCTGCCACTAACTAAAATGAGAAAGGAAACAAAAATAAAGCATATTTTATGTTTTCAGTCTTTGCTCAACCATTGGAACATAGCATAACTTCCCAAACTATTTTGTCTTTTATTGATTTATCATTGAATAAGTTTACCAATGGTGAAGTCTAATTGTTGCAGTTAATCAAAGCAGTTTGAGACTGTTATTCATCATCATGTCTAAGAGTTCACAAAGGGTCAGTGTGTTTGTGTGGAGGACAGAAGAGGAAACGAATTTTTCCAGGAGTCAGTGAATTTCTTTCTCTTTTATTTGGGTACTGGGGGTTGAACTCACGACCTCACGTATGTCAAGCAGGCATTTACGTCACTGAGCTAAACCTCCAACCCAAGTCAGTGAATTTCTAATTGTGATTTTTTTTTGAAGGGAGCAACTGCTGTGTGTTGTGTTTACCAATTCACAGTATATTCCTCCCCCTCCCCCACCAAACTTACGGAATTTGAGTGTTTGGTCTCCCCACCCTATTGAGAATTGAACTCACAACCTCGTGCTTGGTTTGATTTTGTAAGTAAAAGTGTGTTGCATTCCTGTCTCCCATTATTTAATTTTTGGAATACAGAGAACTGAGTGTTGTCTATTTTTTTTTGTTTTATTTTAAACAGTGGATACATTTTTAAAAAGTGAAATGTTTTAATGAAATCTAATTTAAAAAACAGGGAACATATCTTTTATCAGTGTAATAATACTAGTTAACTTTTATTGTGTACTTATACTTTGAGTACCATGCAGAATCCTTTTTGTGTTTTTTTTCTCTTTACTCATCCTGACAAGCTATGAAGGTAGGTATATTTATATACATATTTTATGAATGAAGAAATTTAAGGCTAATATTTTAAATAGCTGTCAAGTAGTAAAGAGATGAAATTACTAGAGCATATGGCCTTAATGTGGTATGATAGCTTCTGCTGATAAATAAAGATTTATTTATTTATTTAGGGTCTTGCTATGTAGTTCAGGCTGGCCTTGAACTTACTATGTAACATAGGCTGGCCTCAGACTCACAGTGATCCTTCTGCCTCGGCCTCCATAGGCCTGGAATTACAGGCATGGGGTACCATGCCTGGCCATGAAGATTTATTTTGTAAGTTTATATAGTTACATGTTTAGAAGCTGTTGGATAGAAATCATGAAGCTATTTTGATGATCAGAAATTAAGAGATATTTTAAATCAGTATCCACATTCCTGTCTTTTTCTTTTTTGGTTTCGTAGTATTATGAAAATCACATCTGTACAGAAGAGTTATTACAGATTTTAAAAATGAGTATCACTTTGGTCTTTAAGTGCAGTTAAATCCTTCATAAAACTTGAAGAATATGTGTATAACTATTAATTTCTAAACTAAATTAAAACCCATTGGTGTGTCACTACTTTTATAAATGGACAGGTTGGATAGTAGTAGTGGGTATGCTTAGCATGGGAGAGACCCTGAATTCAATTCCTAGCACCCAAAGAAGAAAAGCTGTAAAACAGAGGTCATATAAAGTTATGTATTACATGCTTTTTGTTATCCAATTGATGAGAGTATAGGCTAAGTAAATGTTCTGGAATCTTCCCCAACATTTAAGAGACACTTCAGTGTTCTCTGCTTGCACAATACTGAATATTTACCAGCAGATTTGAACTAAATAAAAGCAAACTAAATTAATTCAAAACTAGATTATCCTTTGATGCTGTGCCTTTTCAAGGTGCTCAAGTATGTGAAGAGATTTGCATCAAAATGATTATATAGCTTATAGCACTAATTGCTCTTGTAGGGCTTCTTTGTAGTAAACATATTTATTAACACATTTGAATATATATTTTAAAATTACTAGTATATGGCCACTAGTATATGGTAACAGACCTGTAGTTAGTATTGTTTCACTAGTGCCTCCCAGGTTTTCAGTACCTAAATATCATTGAAGTATACTCCTCTGTGTTTTTACAATAGTTGTTTATAATTCACATACTATGAAACCCATCCAGTTAATGTACCATTCATTGTGTTTTAGTATGCAGTTGTCTTTCTTTATCTGAGGTTTCGTTTTCTGCAGCTTCCCATTCTGCAGTGTCAATTACCCATGATCAACTAAAGTAAATGGGAATTTCCAGAAATAAATGATTCATAAATATTAAACTGTTCCTATTCTGCTACTGTGAAGAGATCTTCTCATTGTACTTTGTCCTGCCTGCAATGTGAATCATTCCCTTAGCATATCAGTGATGCCGACAGTACCTGTCCAGTATAGTCACTTGGGTTATTAGGTAGAAGTGCTTATGATCAATTAACCCTTACCTAGTAACCATATCACAGTGCATACATCAGTTCACTTCATTTCATCTCATCACACAGACATTATTTCATCTTACTTCATCACAAGGATGAATATTATATTACAATAAGAGATTTTAAGACCACATTTTATATAACATTGCAGCATAATTGTTCCGTTTTATTAGTAGTAGTTGTCAGTCCCTTACTGTGCCTAATTTGTAAATGAAATTTTATCACAGGCATGTAAGTATAGGGAAAAAAACATAGTATGAGTAGGGTTCAGTACTGTCAATAATTTTAACACATCCATTGAGTGTCTTGAAAAGTATCCTCCACTAATAAGGAGGAACTATTGTGTTCAGAATTGTACATATCCATTAATCAAATTTTCCCTATCCACCCCAGCCTTGAGTAACCACTGATCTATTTTCTCTGTGGTTTTAAACTATATATCCTATGTCAAAAAAGGGACTTTATGTATACTATTGTGTCTGTTTATGAATAGACCTAGAAATTAATAATCAAGAGGTAGTGTGCATTTATTTTTATTTTTTTGTTTTGTTTTTATTTTTATTTTTTTGGAACCGAGGATCCAAACTCATGACCTCGTGCCTGCCAGGCAGGCTCTTTTGTTGCTGAGCTAAATCCCTAGCCCCTGTTTTTGTTTTGAGAGGGAACAAAGAAGGGAGATAAAGGAAGACAAGTTTGGTTTTGAACTAGGAGAGGAGATTTAATCCTGGAATCTTTGCCATTGAGTATCTTCTAAAGTTTCATCAACTTGATTTTCTTCTTTCTCTGTAGGTTCATTTGTTCTGAGCAGTAATCAGCTACTCAGTCGTTCTTTTTTCTCTTCCCCATATCCCTTCTTGTTTCTCTGTACAATTGCCCTGTCCCCTTTCTTTCTTCTGGGGATTGAATCTAAAACCTTCATACTGAGCTACATCTCCAGCCATTTTTCTGTTTTTTTATTTTGAGATGAGGGTCTCTAATTCCCCAGATTGGAACTCAAACTTGGCTTTGTCCTGTCTCAGGCTTCCAAAGTACTGGAATTACTGGCATTTGCCACTGTGCCCAGCATTAGAGTTTATTCCTTTTGTGTAGTATAATGTCAGTAACTTTTAGTTGTGATTTGGTTAAATAATTTTCATAAGAAATAGTGAATATCTAAGTTTACATTTTTTTCCTCCTTACGAGAACAATGTGAAAAGTTGATCTTTTGTGTTCCAGTTTATGGAGATGTTGGAATATTAAAACTCTGATTTAGGATAAAATCTGATATTTGTCAGCTTTTAAGATGAAAAGACATATAGTTCCTTAAGGCATCCATAAAGTATAATACCTCTTAGTAATACCATCCATAACATTTTTCCCCCCTTTAGAATGTGCAAGACTATAGTGTGGTTGAGTCAGGTAAAGTGTTCAGGAACAGTATCACATAACAAAATATAGGGCCAGAGATACAGCCCAGTGGCACAGTGCTTCCCTGGCAAGTGCAAGGTCCTGAGTTCATTTCCCAGTACCCCCCCCCAGTGCCCCAGTGTGTGTGTGTGTGTGTGTGTGTGTGTGTGTGTGCATCTTTTAAGTGGGTAGGTTTCTCATCAGTGAGCAGGTCCTTTCATAAATCACACCTCCCGTTTCCCTTTTAGTCTGGAGCATAACCAATTGAGTGGAATGGCTGGTGGATTTCCCTTTACTATTTGTTTCCTTTCTTTTTATTGCTTATATAGTTGAATTCAGTTGAGTTAAATGTGTTTTATTAATTATCTATACTGTATGTCTTTAAAAGCCTTTTTGTTCTTTCGGAATTTTGAAATTCACTAGGATACATATCCTTTTTCTGTTATCTCTTTGGTATTGGGCGGGCCCATTCAATCTTGAATGTTTGTATTTTCAATTTAGAGAATTTTTCTTCTATTATCCTACCTCACAATTGTTCTCTTCTTTCAGGGTGCCTTTGTAATTGCTATGCCTATTGGTTTGATCTTTCATATCATATAAATCATCTTACAACTTTTTGTCTTTTTTTTTTTGGTCTTTTTCAGACAAGGTTTTGCTATGCAGTTCATACTGGCCTCAAACTCACTCTATACCCACACTGGCCTCAAACTCCTGGTGATCTTTCTGCCTTGGTCTCCTAAGTGCTAGGACTATAGGCATAAACCACCACGCTTGGTCTAGAAGTGTCTTTTCTATAAATAACCTGTTTCTTTCTGGGGTGGTTCTGTCACTTTCTACAGTGATTAATTGCCTTTTGTAAGACAGAAACTATGCATCTACTGCTTACAATTAACTTAAAGTGAAAGTGTATTACAGAAGAGACAGACATCCGCCTGTTAGGTAGACTAGTTAGTTTTTTTTTTTTTTGGTACCGGGGATCGAACTCATGACCTCGCGCTTGCCAGGCAGGCGCTTAAGCCACTGAGCTAAATCCCCGGCCCGACTAGTTAGTTTTAAGATGCAAAACAGGTTGCTCCATCTGCAGAGCAACCCATACATAAAAAGGACAGCAGAACTTGCTGCTTAACAAGAGCTTGTGCACAAAGGGGAGATTTTATTTTATGAGCACTCAAAGGTATGCTATTAATTACTCATTTTTTTTTTTTTTAAAGAAGGGATAGGGCTTCTGGACTGGGTAGAGTTTAGTTCCTATACATTGTGAATTTGAAAGTTTAGGGTCTGCTGTCATCTTTGCTTGCACCTTGTCTTGCACTGGTTTCATCCAGTCTGTCCACATATTCCTTTTTCTTATTTGAAGGAATATAGTTGTTCGCTCAACCTGATTTACTCGCCTTCCACTGTTATTGCCAAAAGTTGGAGCTGTTTCCTTGTTTTTTCTCAGGCTGTTACTTCAAAGTCCTGCCAATATCCCAGTTTCAGTTACGCTGTTCATCTTGAACCTTCTTTCACTGTTACATCTTTGCAGAAACCTGTGATTTTTGGTTTTCTGTTCTTTTATTTCTGAACAGCAGATACTATTGATTATTTTAGCTAACTGTTGTATTTCTTCTACAGCTATATTAAGTAGTTAGATAATTTTCTTTCCCTTGAAAGTTTGTCCCTTCAGTAGAGTGGCTTATTCTAGGTTATAGTAAGCAAAATTTGTGTAGAAGTCGCATTCCTTGTGCTTTGTGTCTTTAGTGTGTAATAGGCAGGGAAACAGAAGTTTGGAATGGTCAGTCTTGTCAAAGACTGTTAAAAACTCAGTATAGCATGCTGCTTTCTTTTTAGTTCATAGGTGGAGTTGTATATGCTTTACTTTCTTCCCTCCTACTGTTTTAAAGGCAAGTCCAGAATTACTTTGGACTTGGCTCTACTTCTCTCTTAGACCTTAACATACTCAATAGGAACCATCCCAGAAACATAGATCACTTGTTTTAAAAGCCTAAGAACAACAGCTAGTATTGCCAGTAGTTTGGTTCAGTTTTGGTAAGAAGTTTTGCATAGTAAATTTTTAATAAATGTTGACTATGTTCATTATTATAAATATCTTTTTTTGGTGATGTAAGAATAATTAAAAAGCTGTGAGGAGCCAAGCTCAGTGCTGCATACTTGCAAGTTCCAGAGCAGCCTGGGCAACTTACTGAGAGACCTGTCTCAGAAATTAAAAGAAAAAAGAAAGAAAAAGAAAAAGAAAAGAAAAGGCTTTGGGCCCCCCTCAGATCTACTTGAGTTCAATCTCTCATACCAAAAAGGAAAGAAAGAAAAGGATGTAATTTATCTCTTGGTTTTTGAATTGCAGTGTTTGGTCTGGAAACTTATTTTTGTTCATCCTCAATTTTATTTTCCTCCATTTGGAAGTGTTTTTATCTATGTTATGGTATATGTGTATAATTTGGCTTGGGAGGGCTGTCAAACTATGAAAAGTATAAGAATAACGTTACTTTTCTATTTTTTTTTTGTTTTTGCTTTTTCAGTTTGAACAGAAAAGTGGTGCAGTTTTTGATGAAATTGTAGAGAACTGTAAGTACCATTTGAGAAAAATACTAATGCCTTTAGATAGATGTAAGTATAGATTAAGCATTTACCTATTCTGGGCTGATTTATGTGATAGTCTGTTTTGATTTAGTCTAGATCTTCACATCTACTTAGTATTTTTTGCCAGGTTAATTTGAATTGTGAGATTTGTTTCAATATTTTATTCTTGGTTATTAATATGTTAAAATAATAACCGTCAGTGTGAATCAGAAATGACTATACTTACCATTTTTAAAGGTTTCTACCCTTTAGTCTCTTAACTTTCTTGTAGATTCTTTATGTTACAGCATTTAAAAGTTTTATTTTTTGTGATTATAAAAGTAATACATGCAATTTACCATATAGAAATGAATAAAAGGAGAAAGTAAATATCTTTGTTTTTACCATTTCTCCAAAGATAACCAATGTTATGAGTTTAGTATATATCTTTCCAGACTTTTTTCTATGAAAGCATGTATATATAGATGTGTGTGTGTGTGTGTGTGTGTGTGTGTGTGTGTATACACATATGTGTGATATATGGAGATTTGTATGCAATCATGTCATTCTTGGCTTCTTTCATTCAACTACACAGATGTTTTTCTGGGTCACTGGGTAAAGACCTATTGCATTCTTTTTAATGGCTACTCAGTATTTTATTGTATGGCTGTATCATAATTTAGCTTCCTCTTTCATATATGTGTAAATTATATTCTTATTGTAAGCAATACTTCATATGTTTTTCTGTACACATCTTTATTCGCTTATTGGTCTTTCTGTAGGATAAATCCTAAGAGTACACTTTATAACTCATTAAGAAATGTGTATGTACTTATTTATGAAGGCTAAATTTTTGTCAGCTAGAATTCTTAAGGATAACATACATTTCTTTTTTTATCTTTTCTTCTTTCTTTCTTTCTTTCTTTCTTTCTTTCTTTCTTTCTTTCTTTCTTTCTTTCTTTCTTTAAGTGACCAGTAGAATCTGGGAATATCTTCTTTTTCTTTGGAATTAGTTTGGTAATGTTTTTATAGACTACAGTCAAGTAACTTTTTGTTACTTGATATTGAGGGAGAACTGATTCTTATAATTATCCGTGGATTTAGTTATTTGATGTCCATTTTTTTGCAGACAACAAAATAGACTGTACCTATCTTCTCTAACACAAGTATTGTAGATGTATAATAGGTTTGTTTCACAGAATTTAGGCTGAAGTATAAATTGCTTCTAGAGTGCTCAACAGAACATCATGAGCCTATCTTTACAGTGCTGCTAGAAAGCAGTTATATTCCAGTGACTTTTAATCTTTCTGTATATCCATTTAAATTTCAGGTTCCTAAGAGAAAGTTTATGATTGGGCCATTCTGTCAGGAAAGCAAGTTCAGGCAAGAAAACATAGGTATTGGAACATATGTGTTTTTGTATTCCTTATTTTCACCAAATAATTTTTGAATATTTATTCTGAACATACCTTTGCCAAATTCTACATATTGGTAATAGAAGTGAATCAAATAGGTTTTAAATGAAGGTTGTAATCTGCTGCTTTACTTGTTGAAGTTTCAGTAACAATAGTCTTAAAGTGAGAACAAGATTCCCACATTATCTTAAAGCTGTAACCAAGCTGCTGTAGTTGGGGCCCTACACCTGCCATGTGGCATTAATATTCCTTTTTTTTTTTTTTTAATTTTAAAGGTAGTGAAATACAACAGAACAAGACAGAACATAGCCAATTGAGACAGTACAGTGAAACTGGTACAGAATGACACAACAGGTTACTGGGATAACAGTAATAGGTGCCATAGTATATCTCATTATCTTCACAATAGTTGTTCTTGCAATCAGGTATAGCAAAATCAAACCAATACAGAACATTATAGAACTTATCAAAACAGAATATTGAGTAGAGCAATACAATTAATCAGAACAAAGCAAAACAGTGATGACAATATTTGCCTTCAAAGAATTGGAAGGAAATCCCCCCTATTTGCTATATTGCATATGGTCAACTTCCCAAGAGATGCTCAGACCTCTGGCTCTCATTTGCTAACAGGGGTGGCGCGGCGGGCGGGGGGGGGGGTTTGATTCTCAGCCTGCAAGCTGGTAGACTCACAGCTGCTTACCAAGGAGGTGGGCTGGTTGCTTGGTTTCACAGTACCCTAAGTTCCAACATGGCACGGATCTCGGGAGATGCTGGGTGGTTCTTCCCCTGGAGCGGCCACTGCTGGTATTAATATTTCTTATGCATAGTGGTTTCTTGTTTCATTCTCTCAAATATTAAGCTGGAGGGATGGAGATGTTGCTCAGTGGAAGACTAGAATACTTGCCTGGTAAGTGCGAGGCCCTAGGTTCTATTCCTAACACTCTTCCTCCAAAAGCTGAAAATTATAGGCAGAGTCTTTTATCAAGTGTTGGATACAAATGTTGAAATAAGGGTTACCCTTGTGCCTGGCATGGTGGCTTACACCTATAATCACTCAGGAGGGTGAGGCAGGAGGATTGCTGTGAGTTCTAGACCAGCCTGGGCTATATAGCCAGTTCAAGGCCAGCCTCAATACAAAGCAAGAGTTTTGAAAAAAAAAAAAAAAAAAAAAAGGGTTACCTTTTATCTTTCCACAGTCTTGTGGAGTTTTACCAGTTTTATTTGGTAGTTTATTATTAAAAGAATCTTGGAAGCTGGAGAGGCAGAGTTGGGTGGAGAGATTGGCATCTCTCCTTGAAGATGATTCAGAAATATAGACACCTTGTCCAAGAGTGATAAGGGCAAGCCACTATGTAGATACCGAGGAAGTGTGCAACATCAAAGATGGTCATTTTAGGCCTTCCTCTTTGTCTTAGGATTCATGCCTGGAAGATTTATTTTATTTTAGCTAAGTGCCTCAAAATGACTATTGTAATGCTAGACTTAGCTTGTATTCATTGCCCAAGACTACTAGGAAGGTTCAGATATTTGTTTCGTAGATCAAACTCTGCCCTCTTGGGTTATAATATAACCATTTTGAAATCTTCAGCAAAATTAGTATCTACTAATTATTGGCGCATGTATATTGGTAGAGCCTAACCCCGTCAGTGGAATTGGGAGGTTCAGTTTAAACAGTGTCTTTAGTAAATGAGATTTAAAAGAAGTGTGATCTTAAGAGCTTGGGAGCATACACCTGTAGCCCCGGCATTGTGGGAGACTGTGGCAGAAATACTGGAAGTTCCACCCTTGCCTCAGCAGTTGAGGGATTTGAGACCCTGTCTCTAAATAAATCAGCCCTGGGTTTAATCCCCAGTATTTGGGGTGGGGAGGAGGAGGAATGGTTCATTATATGCAGGTGAAAAGAGAAGTTAGGTTGTCTAACTTGTATGTAGTTCATTTGTCACAAGACTGTGTTGCAGATTTTCAAGAATATGGTGACAAAGAAGTGACTGGTATGTCTTAATTCATGTTTCTTCATTCATGCTACTTTATGTAAAGTTTGAAAGAAGTTCAAATAGTATACAAAGATTATTTTTATTTATTTATTTTTTAATTTGGTATCAGGAATTGAACTCACAACTGCACGCTTGCAAGGCAGGCGCTTACGCCACTGAGCTAAATTCTCAGCCCCAAAGATTGTTTTTATTTAGTGTATTCAGATAGCTGTTTCCTATGATCAAAGGCTCAATTCATTAAATGGTTCTTTACTAGCTGTTCTGCAATAAGGAATTTTTTTACTGATAAAGTCATTGACCACAACAGACTTGACAATTTTAAAGGAAAACTATTAGCATTACTAATTTCTTCTTGAAGAACAGTTATTTGGATTCAGAAATTTATTATTTTGATTACTTTGCACTGTACCAGTTTATGAAAAACCTTACATGTATTTTTTAAAAAATTCTGATGTTGAGATTAGGTTCAACTGAGTGCAATAGAAACATGATAGAAATTTATTGTTCATAATAAAGAAACAATAATATGGTTTTGTGATTATCAGGAATCCATGTACCTTCAGCTTTCTCTATCACATCCTTAGTGTATGACTTCCAGTTTCAAGATGGCCTGGAGTTCTAAGATGACCAGTGTATAGCAATCACCTTCCTTTTTTTTTTTTTTTTTTTTTTTTTTTTTTTGAGGCAGGGTCTCACTATGTAGTTCAGGCTGGCCTTGAACTCACTTTGTAGCCCAGGCTACAAAGGCTGGTCTTGAACTCATAACAATCCTCCTGCCTCAGCCTCTGGAATGCTGGGATTATAGGAATGAGCCACCACACCTGGTTAGCAATCAGCTTCTGTACAGGACTTTTCTGGAAACTACATGTGTACTGAAGTTTATGTTTCATAGACCAACCTACCATCAAATAAAACTAAATTGTAGCCCTGTAGCTGAGCCTATTGTTGCTAAGAATAAAATAGAGGATCTCTTAAGAAAAAGAGTTATCTGCCACAGTAACTATCTAGATGAAGGTACCGTGAATGTCTCTTTTAATGAGGAGGTAGATATGCCTTAGAGGCATCATTGAACTTAGTGAGTCAGGATTTGAATACAGGCTTACATAACTATAGCCTTTCATTATTCATTTCTCTTTCTCTGTCTCCTCTTTTATTCTCTCACTGTGTATAGTGGTGTTGTGTGTCATGTTTTCTCCCTTACCCACAGTCTCATTATATTGCCCAGACTGGACTCAAATTCCTTTGTTCAAGTGATCCTGCTGTCTCAGCTTCCCAAGAAGCTGGGACCACATTGAATAAATGTACAAAAAAATCTTTGTGGGGCTGGGATGCAGCTCAGCAGCATAGCGCCTGCCTAGGAAGTGCGCGGTACTGAGTTTGATTCCTGGTACCCTCTGCCCCCCCGAAAAAACCCAACAAGAAACAAAAAAATCCTTGAATAAATGTATGTTCAATCTACTGAGTAAATGTAGGTCATTATATATTAATGTTTATTAATTTGTGTATATATTGCAAACAGTGGAGAGTGTGAGATAAAGGATCTGCATACTTGTAGTAGACATCGCTAGAGTGCTTTTCAAGAAGGCTTTAATACCAAACATTCTACCAGCAAAGTAAGAGACCACCAACTACTGTGTGTGTGTGTGTGTGTGTGTGTGTGTGTGTGTGTGTGTGTGAGAGAGAGAGAGAGAGAGAGAGAGAGAGAGAGAGAGAGAGAGAGAGAGAGAGAGGAGAGATTCTCTTTTTGTGTTTTGAGAAAGGAAGTCACTATGTAGCCTAGGTTAGCCTCAAATTTGTGATCTTCCTACCTCAGCCTCCTGAGTTCTGTGAGAAACAGGAATGTACCACCATTCCTGGCTATATCTCTTCTTAATTTTTGCCAGTCTAGTGGATATTAGATATCACAGTGTTGAATTTGCATGCTCTTAACTTGTGTTGAATTTAAGCCTGTTTGCTAAGGTTAACATTTAAACTTGCTCCTCTCTGTATTTTTCATTTTTGAATATTTTTGAATAGTATCTTTTGCCTATTTTTCTAAGTATTTTTTATAACAAGCTGTAGATTTTATATATATATATATTTTTAATGGAAAACTGAGGCTACATGGAGCTGGCTCTCTTGATGGGAAGGAAGGAGGAGGAGAAGTGAGAGAGCTCCAACAGGTGCAGCACATTTATTTATACACTTGGGAGATTGAGTATCATGTGAAACCTCTCCGCCTGAGAGTTTATCCTCATGGCTGGTCTCAGGCACCCAATGTTCTTGAGATTAGAGCAGTTTAGCCATGTCACTTCCTCAGGTGTTCCCTGTTCTTGAGACTGGACTTGCTCTGGCCCCACATGGGATCAATCTCCAACTCCTGTGCCCTCCACATCGCCCCCTTTTCTGTGCTATAGTTGTAAGTGATGGGTAGTTCGTGGAGGGTGGAGGGGCAGCTGTGTTTGGGGGATGCTGTAGAACTCCTTGAAACCTTTCCATTCTAGATGAACTTCAAACTTTTATTTTTGTCATTAGGGAATGATACTTTATTTGTAAGGAGGAAAAAGGAGACAAAGCTACACCAAAGCAGGGGTGGGGATCCAGGAAAAAGATAGATAACCCAAACTTGTTTTTTTATTGTAATAGCTGTTAAGGTCCCTTGAAAGGAGATTCAGGTGTACATTTAAAAAGATAATCATTGTTATTAATTTAGAAATTTTAACTTTCAAAATGTATAACTTGATTTTTTTTTATAATGGGGACCAGTCTTCTGATTTTCCTGCTTAATTTCTGTTTCTGTGTCATCTTTTGATATTTTGGGGGGGGTGTTATTTTTTTGAGACAAGGTCTTACTGTGTAGTGCCAGCTGGCCTTGAACTTTCTTATGTAGCACAGGCTGGCATTGAACTCTTGGCAATTCTCCTGCCTCAGCCTCTCAAGTGCTGGGGTTATAGGTGTGTGTCACTTGGCTTGTGTGTTCAGTATTTTTGACACAGAAAAATTTTAATATTTTTTAAGTAACATTTGAATTTTGTGTCTTGGTTAAGAAAGTTTTCTCTTATCCCTTTGTTGTGTGTTATCCTAAAATTTCTTGAAATATTTAGAAAATTATTTTCATGAATTATTAAATAAACACCAAAATATTTGTGAGATTTTAAAACAAAACATTACCTTTTAAAAAGTACATTCACCATTTTATTTTGTTAGTCATGTTTGCAGTTCTTGGCGGTTTATAATCATTTGGGGAAAGGATACATGTACATTACAAGTTAATATAACTTGTTTTTTTAATTCCCGTCTCTTACCCGTCTCTAATTCTCCTTTCCTCATTTTCATTCTTGTTGATATTATTATTTTTTTCTTTTTTTTTTTTTTTACACACAAACTTACTTAACCTGTTTATTTTTTTGGTTTTGGTTTTGGTTTTTGTTGTTTTGTTTTGTTTTTTGTTTTGTTTTTGGTACTGGGGATTGAACTCACGACCTTGCGCTTGCCAGGCAGGTGCTTAAGCCACTAAGCTAAATCCCTGGCCCCTCTTGTTGATATTATTAATCTTAGCTTATGTTTATGGCATGTATATTGTTTACATTCATTAAAGTTGTTCGGTTTCTGTATATGCTTTTGATGTCGGTTTTCCCATCTCATTTATGTAACCCTCTCCAGAAAGGTAGCCACTATCTTGAATTTTGTGTTCATTTCCTTACTCTTCTTATAGTATTAGTATTTTAATTTTGCTTGTTGTTTTTTCCATTACATATTTGGCTATAATGATACATGCTTATAACTGATGTGTAATACTTCATTATATAAATATATCAATATTGAAAATTTTGATCAAAAATGGTAATGTTTTTCCATGCAGAACCATTTTAAATGTACAGTTCCAGTATTGTCAATTGTATTCACATTGTTGTGCCTGAAATCTCTAGAATTTTTTTTTATCTTGCAAAATGGAAACTATAGTCATTGAACAACAAATTCCCCTTAGTCCTTCCCACCCAGTTCCCGGCAACCACAGTTTTACTTTCTCTTTTTAAGAGTTTGACAACTTTTAGATAACCATAATTGGACTTTTACAGTACTTATATGCCTTATAGGAGTTTAGTGAAATTAGACTTTTATAGTACTTAGATTCCTTATAGGAGTTTAGTGAAATCATTCAGGACACAGGTACCTTAAAGGTACAACAAGTACCAAAAATGATGAGCAACAAATCGTGCTGATTGGAAAGAGTAGTGAGTCACCAAACAAATGATGAGTATTGGGGCAAAATTTCCACATCAAAATGTGTCCAGCACCAAATTCTATGAGTTTCAAAGCTGTCAAATGTCATGGTACTTGCCCTTTGTTTGGACATTAAAGTAGTATAATATTCTTGAGGTTCATCCATGTTGAAGCATATGTCAAATCACAGTTTGTTTATTCATGTGCTGATGGGCAGTTCCACTTTTTGGCTTTGGTGAATAATTCTGCCGTGAACATGGGTGTATAAATAGTTTGTCATACTGCTTTCAGTTTTTCAAATGTTTTTCGGAAGTGTGATTCCTTGATCATCTGACAGGTTTTTTTTTTAGGCCTTCTTTCTACAGCAGTTATAATGTTTCTATTAGTGGGATTGGAGGGTTTATTTATTTTTCATTTTTGTTGGCACTAGGATTCGTAATGAGCTATATCTCTAGCCTTTTTTCTATTTTATTTTGTCACAGGGTCTTGCTAAGTCATCAAGTTGCCAAAGGTGGGGCTTGATTTTGCGATCCTCCTTCCTCAACTTCTCAGACTGGTGGAATTAGAGCAGTGTACCTTTATGGTCTTTTCTATGTTTTTGATAGTGTCTAGCCTAATGAATATAAGGCGGTATGTCATTGTAGTTTGATTTGCATTTCTCTAATGATTAGTGATGTTGAACTTTTTTATTCTTTTCATTCTTGTTTTTTGTGACAGGGTTTCATGTAGCTCAGGCTGGCCTTGGAACTCGATATACAGACGTTTTCAAGTTTGATGTGGCCCGTTTATGTAGTTTTTCTTTTGTTACCTGTGCTTTTGGTGACATAGCAAAGAAATCATTGGCAGTTCCAGGATCATGAGGCTTTTCCAGTATGTTTTTTTCTAAAGCTTTTTTGTTTTAGGTCTTTATATTTAAAATATAATGGAGGGTATTTTGTGATACTGGGGATTGAATGCACGACCTTGAACATGTTAGGCAAGCACTCTTGTAAAATACATTACATTTTAAAAATGTATTCTGTTCTCTATAGATATCTTGATGTTTCCAGTTTTACTATTATAAGCCTTTTCCTCTGAACATTCTTGTATATGTGTTCTGATACATGTAAGTACCATGTGTGGAATTTAAGGTAAGATTTATTTCTTATGGGTCTATGGCTAAAACAGGTTTAAAGTCTGTTGCTCCAGGGCAAGGGTTGGCAAATTTTTTCATTAAAGAATTAGTAAAAATTTAGACTATAGGTTATCTGTTTTTGTTGCATCAATTCATCCATGCCTTTTTTTGCACAAAACAGCAGTGGACTATATATGAATGAATTAATGTGTTTCCAGTAGAAGTTTAGAACACCAAAATTTGAATTTAATGTAATTTTCATGTGTCATGAAATGTTTTCATTGTTTTTTTGTTAACCATTTAAAAAGTATCCAAATAATTCTTAGCACCAGGAGAATACAAAAATAACAGGTGGTTCTTGGATTTTTGCATATAGGCACGTATCTACTTATGCAGGCCACTGTGTTGGCTGTGTTTTGAAACAAAATTTTACTCTTGCCCAGGCATCCTCCAAATCCCTGGGCTCAAGCTATGCTCAGACTTACCGCTCAGGTTATTTTTTGTAATTTTTAAGCTTTTCATTATGCCATCTGTGTAAGTTAGCTTTCCATTCCTGTGACACAATACCTGAGAAAAATCAAATGAGAAAAGGAAACATGTAATTTAGCTCACAATTTCTGAAGTTTCAGTTGTGGTTGACTGGCTGCAATGCTTATGAATCTATAATGAAGCAAAATATCGTGCTGGAAGTTCAAGGTTGAGCAAAACTCCTCAGGACAGCAGCAGCAGAGTATAGGATGGGTGTGGTGGGGAGCACACGGTATATCCTTCCAGGCATGCCCCTGCTAACCAACTTACTCCAACTAGGACTTACAGTTTCCACCATCCATCTTCCACTAATGTCATCAAATTATGAGTCTGTTGTCTTATTCTCTTGTTGCTGAGACAAAATACTTAACAAGAATAAGTTAAAAGAGGAAAGGTTTATTTTAGCTTACAATTTGTTGAAGTTTCAGTACATAGCTGGCCCCAAGACAGGTTGGAATGACAGAGGTCCATGGCAGAGGAGAAATAGTCCATGGTGTGGCAGGCAGGAAGCAGCAACAGCAGCAGCAACACCTTCCTTTCCCTTTTATCTGGTCCAGGCTACAAGCCTGTTGGCTGGTCATCCCACCCCTCCCCTCAAGTGGGCCTTCCCATTGTCCACTTCCAGAATGATGCTAAACCAATCAGTGGACTATCTAGTCAGTGGACTAGCACACACCCTTAATGATGCTAAACCAATCAGTGGACTAACCAATCAGTGGACTACCACACACCCTTAATCCAGACACCTCTCAAAGTCCCATCTATGAGTGTGTGATGCTTTGAGGGGCCATCTAGATACAAGTTGTAATATCCATCAGTGGATTAACCTGTTAATGAAATTAGAGACCTCACTTTCCAGTCACTTTTGGACATTGCTGCATTGTGGATTAACGCTTTAACTAATGAGCCTTTAGAGGTGACATTTCAGATCCAAACCTAAACCAACTAAATTTTAACATTTTATACAGTAAAAAGTTCAGCATATGAAAGGTTTGTCTAGCATAACATGCTGGGCCCATCCCCAGTTCAGGGTGTGGAGAGGGTTGGAAATAAAATAGAAAACTATATATGCTTATGTAATACTTTAAAGAGGCATTACTTCTTCCTCTTGCCTTTTCTTTACCCAATACTGCAGATTAAATCTGAGCTATATCCCCAGCATTTTCTTACTTTGAGACAAGGTCTCAATAAGTTGCTAAGTTCCCCAAGCTAGTCTGAATCTTGTAATTTTCTTGCCTTCAGCCTCCAAGAGTGCTAGGATTACAGGAATGTGCTTCAGGTCCAGCTTGAATCAATATTTTCATTATGTGTTTGTATTGGGAATAGGCACATTGTACATGGATCTTGTTTTATGTCATTCATTGAAATTTTTATTATTTTCTTACAGTAGATACATGGTTTTTCTTGTATCATTTATTCCTGAGTATTTTGTTACTTTTAAAATGGAAAATTTTTAAATTTCTAGGTTCTTATTGCAAGAAAAATACAGAAAACATACATAATTCTTAATAAACCTAAAAGGCTTTCAAAATAAAGTCTGCTCTCGAGACAAAAATCCTATCAAATAAAAGAATTTTCCTTTCCCCTAGTGACTGCTTAAATTACATAGTATCATTGGTTTTGCTAAAACTTGTATTCTTTAAATAGTAGTCAAGGTTATAGTCACTGAATTAGTAGCTCCTGATTCTACTTAAAATAATTTTTTCTTTCTTCTATGCAGTGCTGAAGGCCATTGTTCACGGTAGCTACCAGTGAACTTGAGGGAGGACTGGCCTCAATCTTTGAAGTGCTTCTTGAATTTTGCCATTTGAGGCAATTTTTTGTATGATATCTGTCAAGTAGACTTAGGTTTTATTGCATTTTAAGAAAATACATCATTCTTCTTTTTACTTTTTCTCCCCCATTTTTTGGATCCAAATCCTGGACTTCGTGTGTGCTGGGCAGACACTGTACCACTGAGCTAAATCCTTACCACCTCTCATTTTCTCTTAAGGAATCATTGAAGGCTATTGGTCTTTGTATGTTGTTGTCGACTTCTGTTGGCTAATATTTTCTGAAAGGTTTTCCTTACATGATTTCTTTAAGACTAGGTTGATGGAGTCATTACATTTTTTATGGACTTAAACAGGAAAACCATCTGAATCTGGGAATGTCTTGATGTGCAATTATTTTAAATTACGAACTCACTTTATTTAATGAAGTAGTGTTAGTCACATTGTGTTTCACCTTGTGTCTATTTAGGTATGGTTTTCAAAGAGTTTTTCATTTTATTTAGGTGATCTCTGTCTTCTGCAATATACTGTAGCTATAGTAGTGGAGGATGGTTATTGGCGTTTCATTGTGGCTTTAATTAGCATTTCTTTGGATAACTAATGATGCAGAGTATCTTTTTAGTGTATTTGTTGACCATTCCTAAATGCTTTTTTGTGATGCATATGTTCATTTTCCATTTTGAAATTTGGTTGTTCTTCTTTTTACTGTCAAGTTTTAAGGTTTCTTTATGTAGTTTAGGTGTAAGTCTGTCAAAAAGATTGACAGAAATAGAAGGTATATGTTTATATGTTCATGTATCTATATCCATGTATCTCTGGCCGTACACATCTAACCATGTCTTCTAGTGTTTGTTATTTTATTTATTTATTTGCTTTGGGTTTTTTGGCATCAGGAATCAAACTCATGACTTCACACTAGCCATGCAGGAACTATGCTGCTGAGCTATATCCCCAGTCCTATTTTTTTTTTGTTATTTTAATGGTGTCATTTGAAAAAAGCACAACTCTGAGAGGCTGAGGCAGGAGGACGTTCAATCCTAGCCTGTACAATGTAGAGATTCTCAAAAAGCACTGGGAATGTAGCTCAATATGGAGGCCTTGGGTTCATTTGCTCAGTCCTCCTCATGGCAAAAAGGAAGAAAAAAGCACAAGCTTTTGTTTGTTTTTTTTGTTTTTTTAAATTTTGTTTTGTTTTTGAAACAGGGTCTTGCTCTTTAATCTAGGTTGTTCTCAGCAAATCTTCCTGCAGCAACTTATCCAGGTGCTAAGACAAGTGTGTGCCATCCTGCCTGGCTTAGGTTTAATTTTTATGTTTAGGTTGCTAATCCATTCCAATTTGATTTTTACATGTAACACACTGTAAGGGTCAAAATATTTTGTGTATGAATATCCAGTTGTATCAGTACCATTTATTGAAAAGATTTGTAAAAATTGATTTACCTTGGTAGTTTCATTGAAAATCAGTTACATATGTATTTGAGTCCATATCTGCATGTCCATGTGGACTTTCACAGAGCTTTTAGAAACAGCTTGTCAGTTTCTGCAAAATAACTTGCTTGAGTCAATAGATATGTTTAGAGAACACTGATATGCAAATAAGTCTTCCATTTCATAAGAATGATGTATTTTGAGCCTGTTCCGGGAAGATGGTGGAGTAGTGAACAGCAGAGAAACAGCCTCTCTGAGATTTCATGTCCAGATGCTGAAATATAGCAACATGAGGAAACGAAGAGAAAGGGAAATGGATCCCGGGGCCAGCACGGGTCTGAAGAGATAATGGAAGTTGGAGGGGAGAACAAAAACAAAACAAACAAACAAAAAAACACCTCAATGCAAAAGGAGGAGACAGCAAACAGTGCATTTTCTCTGAGCCCTCATTCACTGTGTGGGAGGGGTGGCTCAAACCTGCAGATGCACAGTGACTGTTGACAACCCTAAAAGCGTCCATGGAGAAGTGCACCAGTGAAATGGAGCAGTGAACATAGTGGACTGCAGTGACTGGTGAGTTCAGACAGCCCTCCCAGGAGAAGATGATTGGCTAGTGGCCAAGTGAGAGTAGCCAACTGAGATCAGAACTCAGAGCAACCGTGGGCTGGCTCCATCTAGCGGCTCCCAGTGTCAGGGTGAGGTGGAACTGAGTTGAAGCCAGCAGGAGGCACACTGAGGGTTGCAGGTGGAACAAAGCGGGTTATAGCCCCAAAGCCAGAAACCAGCCTAACTTCAGTGCAACTAAAAGGTTCAGGCTTGCTGGCATTCTCCACTACCCTGCTGTAAATCTACAGCTGTCTTTTAGAATTAATCAACATGGATCTCTGTCCACCCATTCTGTCTGCCAGTAACAGGAGAGACACACCTTGCAGTGGATTTTTTTTTTCTTTTGGTACTGAGAATCAAACTTACAACCTTGCGCGCCAGCAAGCGCTTCCGCCACTGAGCTAAATCCCCAGCCCTGCAATGGATTTTTGACCTTTCGTTTTTGTTTTTGTTTTAATTGTTTATTCTGGTGTTTATATGAGCACGAACATTTTTTGGTTTTTGTTTTTGTTGCTGTTCTATTTGGCTCTTGTTTTTATTTTTCCTTCTCTTTTTCTCTTCTTCACCAGTTTCCCAAAATTCTTTTACCAGTTTCTCTTTCCCTCCTCCTTTACTAGTTTGCCCAATCTTCCTTTGTCCTCCAAACCTTCCTTCCAGTTTCTTCCTTTTCTTATATTTCTTCATTTTTTTCCTCCAACCCCTTTAAAATTTTTCCCTTGAGAGTCAAATTGCCCTATTGAGAGCATATTTAGTGTATATGATTTTCTGGTTTGTTTTATATTTTGTTAGGTAACCACAAATGTAGTTCATATGGTTAAAGGTGTCAAATTAACAGTTACCTCAGTTTGTCATTTTCTAGGCTGTGTTTGATGCTATTGTTATTACTGATTGTATTACCTTAGCTAAGGTGACATAATTTTTCTAGTCAGTTGTTCTTTGTGGTATACTAATATGTAGATTGCCTAAGGGTCTTAAACAGCACTATATGCCAGTGCCAGAGACTGGAGGGTAAGCTAAATAGATAGCAATTTCTCATCCTCAGTAAATTAAAGAGATAGGATCTTGCAACACATTCAAAACCCAAAAGCCAGCTTCATATGGAAGACATCTCTGACAAGTAGTAATCTAAGAGTTCTTAGCACTAGCAATAAAGATAAGTGCCATAAACAACTTGCAAGCATCAACCCAGGAATTAATCTTTAAAATATATATAGAAAATGAGAAGACACTTAAACAAGATACAGCCCCAGACTTCCAGCTCACCAAAGGCAAACCCAGTGTGCAACAAGGTAGGACAATCCAAAAGCCACCCACCTGGACTCTGAAGTGGTTCTAGTGAAACTAACCGATGAAGGAGGCTTTAGAAACATGAAATCAGGAATAATTTCTCAGGTAAGTACAGAGATGGTGACCATAATGAAAGACATGCCTAGTGACTCTGGAACAGATACAGATAACAAAACAGGGGAGCTTAGGAAAATGATGGAAACCATGAATGCCCAACATAGGAAAGAAATGGAATCCATGAAACAGTTTCAAACAGATACCAGGAAATTAATAATTTCATTGAAAGTATATGTCACAGAATGACCTAGTTTAAGTACCATATATCAGATATAGAAGACAAGGTTTCAGTTAGTGATCATGCAAAGAAAAAAGAAATGGAATCCATGAAACAGTTTCAAACAGATATCAGGAAATTAATAATTTCATTGAAAGTATATGTCACAGAATGACCTAGTTTAAGTACCATATATCAGATATAGAAGACAAGGTTTCAGTTAGTGATCATGCAAAGAAAGATTTCTTAAAAATAGCAAGGGAGGGGTGGGGATTTAGCTCAGTGTAAGCACTCACCTGGCAAGTGCCAGGTCATGAGTTTGATCCCTGGTACAAAAAAAAAAGCAAGAGTCATGAGAAGTTAATCCAGCAGCTGTTCGATGATGCAAAGCAGAATAACATAAATTGGTTGGAATCAGTGAAAAAAGCAGGTATCATAAATTATATAAAAAACCTATTCCCAAATATCAGAGCAGAAAACTCCCCAAGCAGGGATGAAGAGTCCTACATGCAGATAACTAAGGCATGTAGAAACCCAAATAGCCATGATCAAAAAGAAAAATTACATTAAGGCTTATAATAGTCAGGACTTCAGAAATTAAAAACAGGAACAGAGTATTAAAAGTTGTTAGAGAAAAGTAACAAATCAGCTATAAAGAAAAGCCTGTCAGAATTACCGCAGACTTCTAAACACAAACCCTCAAGTCAAAGAGAGTTTGGAGTGAAGTATATCAAACCTTAAAAGGAATCAACGTCCAACCCAGACTGATGTCTTTCAAAACTGTCTTTCAGAATTGATGGAGAAATAAGATACTTCCATGACAAAGAACATCTGAGTAAATTCATGACCACTAAATCAGCACTCCAAATGTTATGACAGACATTTTAGAACGCTACGAACTGATGAACCGCAAAAGAATAAATCTAACAGGCAAGTGAAGTAATTTAAGTAGAGAATGAGAAAAAGGGAACCATTAGCAAGAAAATATTGTGACAAGGAGAAGTCAGTATATATCAGTTATAACCTTCAGTGTAAGTAGTCTCAGTTCAATAATGAAGAAGAAAAATAGAAATTAAAAAAGTTTCACATCAGGCTACTAGGAGAGTAGCAATAATCAATACATTGCATATTGTTATCTTCATAATAGTAACTATCTTCATAATGGTTACTCAGAGTACAAGACATAGACATGAAATATTTTCCAAACAATATTAGCACAAATCTTTCTTTTCAATGATATAAGCATGATAGTTAAAATAGTTATATAGCTAGTTGCCCTTAGTTCATTTTACACAAACTAGTTTTGAACCTCAGCCTTCTAGAAAAAGAGCAAGTCAAGCCCAAAACTCATAAGAGGGGGAATGTATAAAGACCAGAGCAGAAATTAATGCTAAGACTAAGAAAACAATATGAAGACTCTTAACAGTCAAAAAGTTGGTTCTTTGAAAGATTTAAGTGAGATTGATAAGCCCTTAGCCAACCTTATTAAAGAAGAAAGACAGGGCTGGGGATTTAGCTCAGCAGTGTAAGTGCCTGCTTGGTGAATGTAGCATCGTGAGTTTGATCTCCAGTACCAAAAAGAAAGAAAAAGAAAAAGAAAGACTCAGATTCATGCAATTAGGAATGAAAAGGGTGAAATCACAACAGATCCTGTAGAAATCCACAAGATCATCTGATAAGATGGAAAACACAGAAGAAATGGACAGATTTCCTAAATACATTTGAACTACCATTGCAGAATCAAGAAGATGAAAAAAATTCTAAATAACACTACACCCTCAACTACCCTCATCTTTGACAAAAGAGCCAAACATGTTCACTGGAAGAAAGATAATCTCTTTAATAAATGGTGCTAGAATAACTGGCTTTCCACATGCCAAAGATTAGTCTAGACCTGTATGTGTCAACATGCACTAAACTAAAATTGAAACAGGTCAAAAATATAAATATTAAAGCAGAAATTAAATCTGCTGGAAGATAGAATAGGTAGAACACTTGAGACACTGATATAGGCAAAGACTTTATGAACAGAACTGCAGTTGTGCAGGAACAGAATAAAAAATCAGTAACTGGGATTTTGTCTTATTAAAAAGCATTTGCACTGCAAAAGAAAGCACCAACAGAGCAAAGAGACAATCCACAGAGTGGGAAATAACTTTGCCAGGTGTTCCTCAGAGAAAGGACTAACATATAGAGTATATAAAGAACTCAGAAAAAAATCAAACTCCCTAAATTTATTTATTTTAATAGTTTTATTTAAAGAGGAAAAAACAAAACAAAATAAAACAGAATAAAGAGTAGCAACCATATAGTATTCCAAGGAAAAAAGGAAAAGTACAACAATAAAACCTAAGAAATTATTACTTGACTAATTACATACTGACTTCTTGGAAATAGTTCAAATTACAAAGTTAAAACATGTAAAGTAGACATTCAAACAGTGAGACTGTTAATAGTTCTGCTCCACGATCTGACAAAAACAACAATATGGTCATCCATCTTACCCACTCAAATATATATGCAATTATATCAATAGGGTAAAATTAAACACAACAAAACAGAGCAAAGCGGATCACAAGAAAGCAATGTAGGACATAAATTTCAAAGCTAGACAATTCGAGATATTCACTATCATATTGACTCTTGTTTTCTTCCAGATAGTTGTCCATATTGTCAAATATAGGGAATTCACATGAAACAACCTAGTATGGAGTTGATCTGAGCAGGACGAGGAGGGCATTACAGGTCTTCAAGACCATACATTAGGGAAGCCATGAATGGCTGTCATAGTGTCTCGCATTCTCCTCAAAACAGCTGTCCGTACCTTAATGTGTGTTGAACTTAAACAAGGCAAAGCAAGCTAAGATCACTTTGAACAAAAAGTGATAGTTTTGCTGGACTTCACATCATGACATTATGGAATCAGCACTGGGTATTGTAGTGTCTCTTTTTCTTCCAAGTAGTTTATTTCAACATGTGTTATATAGTTGGTTCTTGTAAACTCTTTATAAGCTCTACACATGCGTGAAACTCCCTAAATTTAAAGACCCCTTCCATAATGGGCTTCAGCAATGAAGAGATACTGCTTAGATGAAGAAGGAAAGATGGCAAATAAATACATGATAAAACGTTCCTCAGTGATCATTCAAGAGATGCAAATTAAAACAATGCTGAGATTCCATCTCACTCCAGAAAGAATGGCTATTATCAAGAAATCAACCAGTAACATGCTGGCAGGATTGAAGGAAAAAAGGAACCCTTCTCCACTGTTGATGGGGATGTAGACTGGTGCAATCACTGTGAAAATCAATGTGGAGATTCTTCAAAAAACTAAAACTAGAGGTTTCATTTGACAGAGCTGTTCTCCTTCTTGATACCTTTCTGAAAGAATTAAAAGCATCATAACAGCAATATATGCATGCCCATGTTCATAGTGGCACAGTTTGAAATAGCTGAATGTTGTGTTTTGCTGGGTTTTTTTGTTAGTTTGGTTTGGTTTTGGTACCGGGGATTGAACTCATGACCTTGTGCTTGCCAGGCAGGTGCTTGTGCTGCTGAGCTATATCCCCTAAAATAGCTGAATCTTGGAAACAGCCCAGATGTTCATCAACTGATGAATGGATAAACAAGATGTGGTTCTTTATACAGTGGAGTACTTCTGTGCCATATCGAAGGATAGGCTCGAGACATTTCTAGCTAAATGGATGCAACTTGAGGTCATACTCTTAAGTGAAATAAATCAGACACACGTGTTTACATTCCTTATTGTTTCTCTGATGTGGAAACTGAAAATATAAATAAGAATCAAAATGTCTAACAGATACTGGGAAATGGAAAGAAAATGCTCAGATGAGAAGGGAACAAGGAAAGGCCTAGGGGGAAGGAAGGGCAAGACAAGGAAAAAAGAATAGAAGGAAAAAATGGAAACAAAACTTTTGTAAATATGAAAAAAGGAGTTCAAGGGATGGGAGAAGAATTGGAAAAAAAGCAGCAGTAGGATATATCATGTACAGGTACACATTCCCTATGATTTTTTTTTTTCTTTTTTCGGTACTGGGGATTGAACTCATGACCTCCCACTTGCCAGGCAGGCGCTTATGCTGCTGAGCTAAATCCCCAGTCCTACATTCCCTATGATTAATGCATACCATTATATATATTTAAAATATATTAATAAGAAAAAAAAAGGTTCCTAATAAAAAAATGTTGAGGGAAAAGAATTTTTTTTTATATCTCAGTGTTACAGTTTTTAGAATATTTACCTTGTATGTATTTTATTATCTTTAGGTATTTTACATGAGATTTAAAAAGTTAAATACATATTGGGATATAATTTTTAGACAATAATTATATTTGTAAATGTTTTAACTTTTTACTTTGAAATAATGTCATACTACAAAATTTATACAAGTCACTCCTCTGTATTTTTTCTCTAAATTACTCTGGTTATTTTAAGTTCTTTGCATTTATAGACATTTTATGTGTAAAATGCTAAATGCAGAGGGAATTTGATTGAGATTACCTTAAACTTTTAGTAAAACTTGGGATAAATTAAACCTGTAATATGCATTCTTCCTATCCAGAAGCATGGTATTACCTGTCATAGGTGTTTAAATCTCTAAAACAGTGTTTTGTAGCTCTCAGTGTGAAATCTTGTATACATTTTGTTAAATTTACTGTGTGTATATGTGTATACACACATAGTCTTATTTCTGTAAATTTCTTGGTTATGGATAAAATGAGAGATAGTTTTGTCTTGTAAAGATGGCCAGTTAGCCAGGTGTGATGGCATGTGTGTAATTCCAGCACTCTGGGAAGCTGGGCAAGTTATAACACTGAGCACAGCCTGTGCAGTTTACCCATTCAACAAGAGAGACTCAGTCAGTCAGTCAGTTGGGTTGGAGATGTAGCTGAGTGAGAAGGCACTGGATTGAATCCTTAGTAGTAATAAAACAAAACCATTTAGTCCTTTCCAAGCCAGTAAGTTATAGTTCATTTTTTCTTTACTGATTTAAAAAGTAGTGTTTTGCTGGGCACTATATTACATGCTTGTAATCCCAACACTTGGGAGGTTGAGGCAGGAATGCAACCAGAAGTTTCAGGCCAGCATAGGTTACATAATGAGTCAGACATAGTCTGAACTACATAGGGAGGCCCTTTCTCAAAGAAATAAAACATAAATAAGATAAATGTAATATTTCTATTTTGAAATTTACTATAATTTTCTTTTGAAATTTGTTTTATATTTGATTTTACTAGTATAACATACATTTACTTTTTAGTATTGACCTTATATCCTATATTCACTTTTTTAAAAAAAATTTTTAAATTTTATTTTAAAAGGGAGTAAAATTAAACACAACAAAACAGAACAGAACGGGACATAAGAAAGCATAAATTTCAAAGCTAGACAACCAGAGATCTTCACTATCTGTCGTATTGTCTCTCGTTTTCTTCTAAATGGTTGTCCTTATCTTTGCATATGGGGAGCTCATACTAAATAACATAGCCAATCTTTTCACAAGATGTGTAGTTCACTGGCTCCCACTTGCTAAGCAGGGGGAGGGGCAGGGGGCACACGGGAGGGGGGACAGGACGACATGAGAGGTCTCATTCTCAGCCCACACGCCGGCAGGATCACAGCGGCCCCCCAGAGAGGGGAGGAGCACCTTGTTTTCCCGGTACCCCGAATCAGCCGCACAGTGCAGGTCCCGAGGCGCCAGGGTCTCTCCCCTGCAGGCCCCCTAAAGTCTGCCATACTCACCTGCTATTTCTTTCTGATGAATTGACCATTCCATTTCCAAAGTTCTGAAATGGCCAACAGGCCACAGAAAGAATTCTCTTTAGACTCCTGTTTGCAACCAGCAGCTACAGTAATCTGCTGGGCCTTGCTTCAGGTCCACTGAATCTGCTTTTTTGTTGTTGTTGTTGTTGTTGTTGTTGTTGTTTTTTAAATTGGTACTGGGGATCGAACTCACGACCACATGCTTGCAAGGCAGGCGCTTATGCCGCTGAGCTAAATCCCCAGCCCCCTAAATTCAGTTTTTAAAAAGTTTGTGTTTTGAGTTTAAAAATGTTTCTGCAAAGGCAGTCATTTTAGCTTTTTTTTTTTAAGCTTTGAATAGAGACAAATGTTTAGTTATTGTTTTCCCAAACTCCAGCTTTTCTTTCTTTCTTTCTTTCTTTCTTTCTTTCTTTCTTTCTTTCTTTCTTTCTTTCTTTCTTTCTTTTTTTTTTTTGTATTGGCTAGGGCCTTTTTATTGGCTACACTATTTTACAGAGTGGTAAGAATATGTATTTTCTCTGTGTTTTCTTATTTTCTCATTGCGTAGAAAATGTTTAGCCTTAAATTATGTATTATGTATTTTGTTGTATGTAGGGTTTTTATATATGCCCTCAGATTAGAGGCCTTTGGTTCACTTTTTAGTGTGATGAAAGATATTTTCATGAATAATTATTATATTTCTACAAATAAATAATAAAACTTTTTAGTTCATCACCATCTACTGAGAAGACCATGTTATTTTTTTTCTTTTACTGTTTTGACATAATGAATTCATTTTTAAATTTGAAACCCACATTGCATACATCTATGGAATAATCCATCTTGTTATTTATTTGGTTTTAATTTGTTTTCTACTACTGTATTTGGGTTAATAGTATAAGCAACTACATTCATGATAGATATTAATCTATGTTTCAAGTAATGTCTTTGTCTTGTTTTGGCTGCAGGACAAATACTGTTCTTATAAAAACTAGTTATAGTTTTCTATATTAAATCATGAAAATATTAACTGCTTTAACTCCCAGTATTGTATAACAGATGCATGCTTTGTTGATTTTATTCTTTTTTTCTCCTCTGTGTGATTTTGTCTGTATAGTTTTTATGATTTCTCTTTCACTGCTGTTTTTCTTCAGCATTGTCTGTTTCACTGTTGATCTATCCAGTGAATTTTTATTTTAGATGACATTTTTTTAGATAACATTTTTTAGATCTGTAAGTTTTTTTTTAATGTTGTTTGTACTTGTCTCTCATAAAGTTTATATTTTGCTTTATTTTTTCTTCATTTGAAGAGTCTGTTGAATTTTTTTTCTGACATGCTGCTTACTTTGAATTTGTTTGATCTTTCTGAGATGCAGTTTTTAACCCTATGACAGCAAGTGTAGGGTTTACTTCATTTTAGGATTAATTTAACCCTGGTTTTTTTGGTTGGTGTTTTCTTTTTGAGGTAGGGTCTATGAAGTTCACGCTGGCCTTGAACTCAGTATGTAGTTCACTTTGGCCTTGGACTCACAGTGAGTGAGATGAGGCAGGAGGCTGCCTCATCCTCCCGAGTGCTGGACTCACGGGCATTGGCCACCACGATGGTTTGTTAACCCTGTTCTTAATGAGTGATATTTTAAATGTCTCTACTAATTATTACAGATATTTGATAAAGTCTTTTTATTAAAAGAAGATTGATTTTTAGACCAATTTTAGGCAAACACAAAATTGAAGAGAAAGTAAAGAGAATTTTCATGCTTTTCTTACTTCCATTCCTACAAATCTCAGACCACAGAGGTACATTTGCTAAAATCAGTGAACCTACAATGATGTCTTTATCACTTATAGTACCCCATTTTGACTGATGTATCATAAAATGTATCCATCATAGTCATATTGTACAGCATAATTTCACTGCTGTAGAAATCTTCTCTGTTTAGTGTGTTCATCCTTTTTCTCTCTACCCCACAGAAGTCAATGATTAGAATGTCACATAGTTGGAATCATGCAGTATGTAGCCTTTTCAGATTGGCTTCTTTCATTTAGTAGTGTGTGTTTGAGATTCTTCTAAATTTTTTTACAAAGAATTGAAATCTCTTCTTTTTGTTTTAAGCAGTAATATTTTATTATTTAGATGTACCAGAGTTTAGTTAGTTACAGTCTCATTGGTCATGTTACACAGAGTTCAAAAGTATTCTCGTGTTTTTGGCAACACTGGTAATTGTTCTTCTTATACCTACCTCACTGGTAGTTGTTCTGTGTTGAGTCTTACAGAGTTAAATTCTGTGTATGTGCAGCTTGCTATTTAGTTAAAGGAACTTTAAGTGCCTCTTTTCTGTGTATTTGTGTCTTCTTTGTCCTGCAAATGCCAGCTATTAAAACTTTCTTAAGCTTCTGTCTCTTGTCTCCTTGGCAGACTGAAACCTAGTGTACTCTGCTTGAGTTTTTCCTAACTGCTGGAGTTTGCTAAATGTTCACAGACTGGAAGCCAACATGAACCTTAGTGCTCACTTTATTTGTCTCCTTTTTCTTGGATATTATAGTCTTGTGTTGCTTGTTTATATTCTGGAAAGACTTATGTTTTATCTAGTTTCTAGTTATTTACAGCAAAAAGATTACTCTGAGATCATTGCCTCTGCTATGATTGGACGTGCAGTGTTTCATAATCAATATTGTAGTTAGTGTATCATTTACAGTCTTGTTCTAAATGGTTCTGATTTAACCCACAAATAGTTCTGTGATAAGTGCCCTGAGTAGTTTTCTAGTCTGTTTAGCTCACTTTTCTTTTTAACATAATGCCTTCAATTTTTTTTATGCTGTTGTGAACCATATAAAGCAATATACCTATAAGGGTCAGAAACATTTTTCAAGAAAATATTTAAGATTTAAAATAGTAAATATTTAAGATTTCCTTACTGTGACCAACAAATATGGCTTGTTATATAATATTTTGTTACTCTACTCTTTAACACAATTGATTGGTTGATTGGTTGATTGATTGATTATGGTATTGGGAATTAGCTCAGGGTCCCAGCTACTTGGGAGGCTAAAGTAGGAGGATCATTAGTTTGAGGTCAGCCTGGCCAACTTAGTGAGATCCTTTCTCAAATAAAAATAATAAGGGACAGGGATGCAGCTCAGTGGGACAAGACTTGCTTATTCTGTACAGGCCCTGGTTCAAACACCCATAACACACATACCAACATACACAGAAAATATTCTTCATTTAGGCATCATTCAAAAATATACTTTCAGTCAAGGGATATATTTTTCTAGCCCTTACTATCAACAGTTATCCAAGGGAGATCCTTTTCTTCTTTAAACATCTCTATTCTCCATTGTTACATGAGGTACTAGAAGTATTGTGTTCTGTGTTTAATGAGCTCACAAGAGAATAAAATAGTGGTGTTTTAAATTTGCTGTACTAATACCTCTGTTAGGGAAAAAAGTGCAAGATGCTTTGTCGCTACAGGTATAAAGGCCTTTAAAAAGCTTATTGTAACTTTGTGTTTTTTCTGGATTATGAAGTGTGAGATAAAAAATTAGATTCTGGGGCCGAGGATTCAGTTTAACAGCATAAGCGCCTGCCTTGCAAGCACAAGGTTATGAGTTCAATCCCCAGTACCCAAAAATAAAAACAAAAAAATTAGATTCTGGAGTTAGATCCTTGTTTATCTGAATAGAAAGAGATACCAGCTAAATCATAGGTGGCAAGGAAGGAGATAAAATTTAAAAATCATTGTATAGATAACATTAATTATGGAAATTTTCTGGTTAAAAGGTAGAAGATAGCAAGAATGTTTATGGTGCATTAATGACTGGAATTTTTTATATTTTTTTGGTGTGTTGCATCTGCACCCATTGGCATAAGTGACTTTTGCCTTTTTATTTTTGTTTCTTTTTATTCTGCTTATAAAAGTAACATATTCTGTGAAATACTGTAATGTTATAATACATGTAAATTTTCAGGCTAGAGCTTAGTGGTACAGCTCTTGCTCATCATGCATGAGTCCCTGGGTTTCATCCTCAACCCTGCCAAAAAGTAAGTTTACTCCATAAAATGTATAGCTTTTTGTAGTGATGTGCCTCAGTTTCAGTAGAAAATCAACAGTTTTTACATATATATTAAATATTTGTATGAGTTCATATGTATCTCTGATTTCTTGATCATTGTTCTCACAGCATATAATCTGTTGTCTTTGCTTGTCCTCATAATGAAGAAAAAGCTGATTATCTGTTCCATAAGAGGTTTTATAGTGTAATCTATTTATTGTTTTGGTGCTGGGAGTTGAACTTGTGGCCTTATGCATGCTAGGCAAATGCTGTACCTTGGAGCTATTTCTAGGCACTGTAGTATACTGTAAAAGCATAATAGTTTAGCCTTAATAGATAAGACTATTAAAATTTGTAAAATCAGATTGATTTTATCAAAGATGTTTCAAGTGTTGACATTTGTTAATCACCTTTTAGTAAGTTATAAAATAATCAAATTGATTGAAATATTCCATTGGCTTCAAACTTTTAAGTTTTGCCACAGTGTTAAAAATATGTTTTATATTAAGACATATAGTACTTTTGTATCCACAAATACTTTCTGCAACATTACTTGTCCTTTTTGTATGATGTACTTTGCTTTCTGTTTTAGCCCATTTTTAAAAAATTCTGCCCATGGTACACTAATTTAATAATACCTGTAGTTTGAAAGTAGACTAAAATTTTGTATGCTAGGTGTTATTCTATTTTCATGAGAAGTTTTCTGTTGGTGACTGACCTATTAATAGCTGAGGGTATTCCTCAACTTAGGATCTTAAATACGATTGCCATTTTTTTCTATTACTATAAGTGTGCCCTGGTGAGAATCAAGGTCGGATATCTAAGGCTAAATGCTGGAGTGGCTGTTGAGGAGCATCTAGTATAGTTAAGTCCCTGATTTACTTACAAACAGGCACAAACTTTCACAGGTGTACTATATAAGACTCACTTTGCCACGTAAGGAATGAATCCGACTTATGAGAGCATCTAGTAGTTTCAGATCGTACAATTTGGTATGCTTTTCCAGTATCAGTTTTGTTAGTTCCCACACTTACTTATTGTAGTGGTATTTGTGATCATAAGTATGTAATTTTAATTCCTTTTTTTTACATTAATGAAATCTTTGAGGAGTTCTTTTTTTCTGTGAAAAATCAGAATGCTTTAGGAAGACTGCACAAGTCAGTAAAAACATGACTGTGTTTGTCTTTTTGATTGCACTTTAAAGAAACAGTTGCAGTTCTGAAGATGGCATTACAGGTATTTAAGAAAGAAATCAAATGAGCAAAGCTGTAACCAGTCTTGGCTAATTATCATAGAATTGGCAAATGTGTTTCTGTATGTCTCAAAATAAATGTATCAGGCATTTATGTGTTATGTTTAATGGTTTCTGGCTTTATATGAATGTTAACTGTTGAACTACATTTTGAGACCTCAAATTAAAGAGGGTTTTATTATTTAGTAGCCTGTTTTACATCGAATTGCAACAATAATAAAGTCATTTCTTGTGATGCTAATTTGAATTTTTATTTAAAATTCTATTATCTCATTTTTTGTGTGTTTATTTTTTGTTTTTGCTATTCTAGGAGTGTATTTTAGTTCTGTTTTCTTTTATATAACAGAAGGTAACAACCTCACAAAATTGTTACAGAACAGTGATTTATTTTTTAAGTTGAAATTACAGCTAATACTACTTGATTTTTGAAAATTGCACTTTGATTAAAAACAGAAATGTACAGGAGGAATTAAGTAAATAAGAATGGAAAGTAACAGTGCTTCCACAATGGTCATTTATATGTTAATCAAGTTTTTTGGTGTTTGTACCTTAAAATGAAATGTACACATAGAAATAAAGGATAATAGTAAATAAGGAAAGAGATCTTTTGCTGTTGTGAATGGGTCCAAGAGAGGGAGGGATGAGAGAGAAAGGGAAGAGGGGATGTAAAAAAAAGACGCATTCTGTACATATACCAACTCTGTATAATGAATGTAATCAGTATGTACTGCAAACATGTACTAACAAAAATTAAATTTTGAAAAAAAATGATATGCCAAAGAAAGTATACTACAAAGGCAAGGACTAAGCATAAGGACAAAGAGTAAGAGTTAACTTTACCTAGGATACAGATGTTTGCTCTTATTATCAAAGTTTGTACTTAAATTGCTTAAAATAACTTTAATTCCCATTTCACAAAATCTAACCTGCATTTTACCCATTTTACTAATTATGGCCTTTGTTGTACAAGATTTACATCCTGAACATAGTAGTTTCTCCCTTAATGTATGTGTGTGTGTGCATGCACACACACACACCAGTCTTCCCTGAGGATTGAAGCCAGAGAGCACTAAGCTATATCGCCAGACCCTATTATTTTTTATTGTGAAACAGGGGCTTACTAAGTTGACATGAGATTGGCCTTGAATCTGTGATCCTTCTGTCCCAGCCTCCTGAACAGGTGGGACTACCGGCCTATGTCAGCCACACCTAGCCCTGTTAATTTTTCTTCAGCGGATATTACCATGGATATTACAAAGCTGTAATATTCTCCCATCTTCAAAGAAAAAAATTCTCATACACACATATAAATTTTAAGAAGTGAGAAAGTGTCTATTGACTTCAGATTTTAATTTCATGTTATTTTCTTCAATGTAGAGTGAAATTCCTTGGAAGAGTTATGTATATGTATGGTTCTTGAGTTACATATTTTCAGTCTCTATTAAGATCACCCCATTGACTTGTGCATTTGTTTTCCCATTGGTAGCAACTCTTGTGCAGTTAGAAGTTCATTTGAGACAGTTTCACTATGTGGCCAAGACTGGCCTCAAACTCAAGAGGCTAGACTGGCCTCAAACTCATGGCCTCAAACTCAAGAGGCTACCTCAGCCTCTTGATTGCTGCTCTACTGGATTTTTAAATGTTGAAGTATCTCAGGATTCTCCTCTTTACCATCTGTTGTAAAACAACTCACTATGTGATATTATCTAGTCTTACAAATTTTTAATTTTTAATTTTATTTTAAAAGGGAGTAAAATTAAACACAACAAAACAGAACAGAATGGGACATAAAAAAGCATAAATTTCAAAGCTAGACAACCAGAGATCTTCACTATCTGTCATACTGTCTCTAGTTTTCTTCCAAATGGTTGTCCTTTTCTTTGCATATGGAAAGCTCATACTAAGTACCATAGCCAATCTTTTCACAAGATGTGTAGTTTACTGGCTCCCACCTGCTAGGCAGGGGGGAGGGGGAGGGGGGGCACGGGACGGGGGACAGGACGACATGAGATGTCTGATTCTCAGCCCACATGCAGGCAGGATCACAGTGGCCCCCCAGAGACAGGAAGAGTTCCTTGTTTTCCCAGCACCCAAAGTCAACTGCACGGTGCAGGTCCCAATGCACCAGGGTCTCTCTCCTTCAGGCCGCTGAAAGTCTGCCACACTCTCAGCCTCCCTCCAGAGAGAGGAGGAGTTCCTCGTTCTCCCGGCACCTCCAGTCAACTGCACAGTGCAGGTCCCGATGTGCCAGGGTCTCTCTCTTTCAGGCGGCCGAAAGTCTGCCACACTCTCAGCTGCCTCAGAGAGGGGGAGAGGAGAGTTCCTTGTTCTCCCGGCACCCCGAGTCAACCGCATGGTGCAGGTCCCGAGGTGCCAAGGTCTCTTTCCTTTGGGCTGCTGAAAGTCTGCCACACTCTCAGCCGCCCCCCAGAGAGGGGAGGAGCTCCTTGCTCTCCCGGCACCCCAAGTCAACCGCATGGTGCAGGTCCTTAGGCACCAGGGTCTCTCCCCTGCAGGCCCCCTAAAGTCCGCCATACTCACCTGCTATTTCTTTCTGATGAATTGACCATTCCATTTCCAAAGTTCTGAAATGGCCAACAGACCACAGAAAGAATTCTCTTTAGGCTCCTGTTTGATAGTCTCACAATTTTAAGTACTGCCTCTTATTGATTAATCCCAAATTTCTTATTACTTGGCAAGAATCACCCCCTCCGCCCGCCACCATGCTAGCACTTGATTGGCTTTTGCTCTACCAATAGGCCACATTCTCAAGTCTTTTTTGTTTCATTTTGTTTTGTTGAGACAAGGTCTTGCTACATAGTTTATACTAGCCTTGAACTCACAGAAATCTCCTGCCTCAGCCTCGTGAGTACTGGGATTACAGGCATATGCCACCATGCCTGGCTCCTCAAGCTTTTTTAAATTAAATTTTATCCTGCCAAGCTAGAACTAGGAAGGAAGCCACACCGCTGGCCCACCCCACCTGTACTCCCCTATAAGCATCAGCTGATTCAGAGGAACTATATTTATTGTTTGATTGACTTGGCAAGCCTAAAGCTGGTAATCTGAGCAATTACTTAGAGGATGACAATATGCAATAATAGTTGACTATTGCAGATTTCCTGATGTCTTATCATTGTTTTGTTTTTATTCCCTTTAAAATTAAAAAATTAATTAATTAATTAGATTTTATTTTGAGACATAGTCTTGCTAAATTGCCCAGGCTGGCCTTGAGAATTCACACTCATCCTGCTTCTGGTTTTACTAGCTGGGATTACAGGCTTGTGCTACCACACCCAACACTGAAAGTCTCATTTTTGAGTACACTGATCTATCTCACTGCCTTCTTGCTATCCTCATTTGAAGATTTATTAAGATACCAAATTAACAGGCCTAAAATCAAACTGTATTCATCCTACTCTCTTTATTCAGATCTTCTTTTAGTGTTGTTGCACTCTTCTTCCATATTTGGCATTTTGTTTATCAGGAAAGGTCTCTGCCTTCAAAATACAGTATATCCAAATCTGACTACCTCTGATACAGTTACTACCCTGGCCCCACTTTTCATAGGTTATTGTAGTAGTTTCCTAACTAGTCTTCCTGCTCTTATTCTTTACCTTCTTATAACATTTAATACTCTTATAGTATACAGAAACCAGATATAAAACATAAATCATGTTAATCCCTCTCCAGGATCTTTTAATGACTTCCTTTCACACTTAAAAAATAGTTTTTTCCTTTTACATGCAAATACCTAGTAGTTTTATCTTTTCTGTCCTTATTCATTAGTACACTCAATTGTAGCATAATGTCCTTGTTTTTCTTTAGATATCTTATATATGTTCACATACAGTGTTTGGGGAGTTAAAGCCCCTACCTCTAGTTCTTGTGTAGGCGCCTAGGCTGGATCTAGGAACCAACCTAAATATGACTAAGAACTAAGCATACGGGTTTTATTTTACATGTTAATGGGGACCTTCAAAAGCGAGTGAAGTCTGAAATGAACAAAGCAAGATGCTTTTGTAGTCTTTGGGCATAGGACAGTACACTTGTGAAGAAATTACAGAACAAATGGATCACTGGACCAGGGTGGTAAATTCGAGAGATGTCACTAAGAGAGATACATGGGAAGTGTGTAATGCTAGTTGAACCTTAAAGGTTACTCCAGTGACTTTACTCAGGTTTATTGCAGCCCCATTTTCTAGTCTGTGGTGCCAAAGTCTATTTTTGTCACCATCATACATTGAGAAAGAATCCTCAGGTTTGGTGTGTGTATGAAAAAACAAGAAAAATAATCCCTCCTGTAGTTACAGTTCTTCAGGTGATTTCAGCTATTTATTTATTTATTTATTTATTTATTTATTTGGTGGAGAAGGGAGCATTGTTTGAGACAGCCTCTCTCTTTAATTCAGCCTGGTTTTGAACTCACTGTGTAGTACAGGCTGACCTTCAATTCATTGCAATCCTGCCTCAGCCTCCTGAGTGCTGAGATTATAGGCATGTACTATCACATATGGCTTAGGCATATTTTATGATGACTTTTTTTTTTTCTGAGGATTGAACTCACAACTTGCACTTGCCAGGCAGGTACTTATGCTACTGAGCTAAATTCCTGGACCTATGATGGCATATTTTTTAACTCCTTTAGTAATATAAAAGCCAAGAATCTTCTATGAGACGTTTGTGCTTTCAAGTGTTTTAGCTACTGTGACTATAGGACTGTTTTTTTCATAGATACAGTGCCCTGTGAAACAAAAATTCATTTCTTTCATTTGGTCATATAGACCACAAAGGTAAGAAAAATTCTCTTGAGGTTAATGAACAGAAGTAGTTCATTTCAGCTGCATAAGATTTTATTGTGTGATGAGAATAGCATCACAAATTAAAATGTTGTATTAGAAATTCACATCTCTAAGAAAGCTTTAAATATACAGTATATTATCAGATACTTTTCATTTATCAGTATCTTTACATTTTTAAATAGATAATACATGTGTGTGCTTCAGAACTCAAAAATAAAAGTAGAAGTCAGCATGCGCCTATAATATGAGCACTCGGGAGGCAGGAGGATCACTGTGAGTTTCAGACCAGCCTGTGTTACAGAGTGAGTTCAAGGCCAGCCTGAAAATGTATAATGAGACCCTGTCTCCAAAAGACAACAACAACAAAAAAGTGGTTATAGTTGAAAGATGAGTTTCTTCCAGTCATCTAATTTTGCTTGGCCTAGAAGACTAGTAAAAGATTTTTTTTATGTTGCAATAATCTTTTATATGTAGATAGTATTTTATGTATGTTTTATTCTTCCTCAGTTGATTTTAGGAACATGTAAACCTGCCTCGTTCTTTTAAACAATACAATACTCTGTTGTAGATCTACAAGTACTATAATTAATATAATCTTATTGATGAAAAATAAGCTGTTTCTAGTCTTTTGCTGCTAAAATTTCTTTTTAATAGATTAAACCTGCAGGATAAATCTTAAAAGTATTATGTCTAGAGGTATGTGTATTCAGAGTATCATAAATTCTGTGTAACTTCTCCTTACTAGTTTTGGAACAGTTTATGTTCCTACTAGTAGTTGGGTGTTTTGTTTTGTTTTGTTTTGTTTTGTTTTGTTTTTTGTACTGGGGATCAAACTCATGACCTCGCACTTGCCAGGCAGGCACTGTGCCACTGAGCTATATCCCTGGCCCCCTACTAGTAGTTTTTGGCAAAAAGATTTGCCAGATATTTTTGTTTAGGACCAGATAGTAAATATTTGTTATTTTGGTGCTATGAATTAAGGATTCAATATTTCTTGGTAGCTATTTCTTTCTCATGATATTGTATACTGAATTTAAATGTAGAGATATGAATGGTTACATGCAGTATTACTTTTTTTTGTCATCCATATAACTTAAATTACTCACCATGCTAGATGAAACAGTTACAGAGCATTTGCTGTATGGCCTGCTTGTAAGAATAAAATATTGAATAGGAAAGACTCTAACCCCTTACCTTTGAGTGCTAACAGTCTGGTAGGGCTGTGCGCATGTGTGTTTACATGTTTACACTCTGCTTCTGTATTTATATTTTAACCCCAATCTTCTCTTATGAGGATTTTCAAATAAAAGAAATAATTGAAATAAGACAGCCAATGTTTGGAAGACCATACTCTCCCCTTCTTCCCTCCATGCTTCTCTTGTATAGTTTGAGAAAGCAAGTTACAGATACGGTAGTGCTTCACCTGTAAGGCATTTTAAAAAGTTTTTTTTTTTTTTTTTTACTTTGTTTTCATACTGTGTATTTTAAAAAGTTTTTTTTCTACTTTGTTTTCCCCTTTGTTTTCATATTGTGTATTGAATGCAGGGTCTTTCCATTGACCTGTGTCTCAAACCTTCAGCCCCTTTAAAGTTTGTAAGAAATATGATACAGGATCTCATTAAGTTGCTGACTTGCCCAGGTTGGCCTTAAACTTGAGATCTTCCTGCTCCAGACTTCTGGAATGTCGGACTACAGGCATGTACTACCACACATGTGGCATATCTTCTAAAATCAGCATCTATTTTATATTCTCTTGACTGAATCGATTATTTTAGAAAGTAAGAAAGAGTGATTATTCTAAGCATATTCTTTTCTCTACATTTATTATTAAGCATTCTTCTTCATCTTTTTTTTTTTAAAGAAAGTCCCTTCTCCCTTACTTTGGCATCATACAACCTGAAATTTTTATTTGTTCATCATTGCACTGTTTCTTATTTTCTGTTTCACTCTCTTTTCTAGCTTCTGAGAAATAGGAGTTGTTACCATTTGTTTTTTCGTCATTTCATCCTTAGCGTCTAATTACCACAGAATACATGCTGAATGAGTGAATCAGTACCTTAGGTATTGGGAGCTATTGTTGGATTTTCACAAGAGGGTGTAATATGGAGTGATTTTTTTTTTTTTTTTTAAGAAGACAGGATCTTGCTGTGTAGTTCAGCCTGGCCTTGAATTCAACAGCAATCCTCTTGCTTCAGCCCATGAGTGCCAGGCTTAGTCATGCACTACCCTACCTGGCTGAGTTATATTTTTAGAAAGATACTGTTGGTATCTCCACAGAGAGGACGATTTGAGGAAATCTTTCATTCTGTAGTTAGGACTTAGTTTCACTCCTAGTTAGGATTTAGTTACAAATAACTTAAACAAAAAGAGGAATTTATTGAAGCATGGTATCTCTGCAAAGGTTGAAAAACCAATCATGTGAACATTATCTGAGCTTTTGGAACAGATTAAAAACAAGGATTCCAGTGCCAATAATATTTTCATTCTTTGCTTCTCTCTCCTTTTTAGTAGTTCCAGTTTGCCTTCTCATGGACCAGTTAAATGTAGTTTAGGCACAGAGCTTGTAAGACTATATTTGTTTCTTAAATATTTGTATGGATATAGTGCATTGTTGAAGATACTTTAGTAGTACAGAAAGAGATTTGAAGTATTATTAGATGCTGTAGTGGAAGAGATAGGATTGAGAGAAATAAAACTGTACCGTTGATAGAATTTCTCAAGCAAATTAGAATTATTCTTTTTTCTGTTTTGAGCAACTGCTGCTTTGGTGAGTCTACTAATCAAGCGAAGAAAATAGAAGATGTGTATGTATGGAATGAGTTGATGAGTTTGAGTTAAGAGATTTTAAATTGAGCGTTCCCTACAAGACCTATAAGAGGTCTAAATAGAGATACAAGAGATTGAATATAGATATCTAAATCTTGAAAGAAAAGTCTAAGGTAAAGTGATGAGAACATCAGTAACACAAGTCATAGCTTGCACAGCTAAAATTGTTTAGTATTAATATGAAATAAAAGAACCAAAATACTAGAGAAACACTAATATTGAAACCATTAATAATATGGAAGTGAATTGTAAAATAATAGGCCAGTTACAAAGTTAGAAAAAAAATATAGTGCCAAAGAAATAAAAATATTTTTGCCCGGGTGGACCATGCCACACAAGGATTGAAAAATCAATTTGACTAGACTCTGATGTTGTTAATAAGAGTATTTTCAATGGAAAGTTGGAATTGATTATATTAATTTCAAATAACTAATCATTAGGAGGTTAAATAGAGAAAATAATAGTATTTTTTTACCTAAATTTACCTAAATTTTTTTTTTCTTTCTACAAGTTTGTGAAAGGGATGAAAGCAGTATGCTAGGGTTTGAAGTTTTCTTTATTTTGGAATGAGGAAGACTTTAGCATATAGTTAGAGCAGTAAGCAGTTTTTCAAAAATAATTTAAGATAGGTTAAATTTTATTTTTCTTCAAGTACTACTTTAAACATTAACTATGTTCAGTAGTGGTATTTGTGCAGAGAAAATGGGACTTATGAGACTGAAGGCCTAGGTTCTATTACAGTTGAATATTTTGGTCTCGGCTACCCAGAATATTTATCATAAAATTATTATTGTCACTTTTATATTACCTGTTGTGTTTCAGTCACTGTTTTAATAAGCCCTTTATATATAGCTGTCACTAATCCTCACCACAAATTAATCTCCAAGGTGAGTATTACACAGTTTTACATTTAGATTCTCAAGAGTTTCTTCCTCAGAATCATAGATTTTGAGAATTGTGCTGTTTTCACCACAGATATGTCTGATTCTGAGATTGGTGCTCTTTTCTCCCTATCACTTTGTCTTCCTTTCTAGCTTCAAGCTTTTCAAATGGGGAGCTTCTTCAAGCTCCCCATTTCCTTAACTGTCAGCTAAGGGATAGTCATATCTGTCACACCTATATCAAAATGTTAAATGAGTACTGTGATGATATTATCAGTATTTTACTTGAACAGAAAAAAATATATTTGATTAAATACCAGACAGACCTTATAATTGTGGTCATCTTTAGCACTATCATTTGTCTAAACAGTATTTTACTTTTTAAGGTGGTGGTATCATGGATACAGAAATGTCTGAAGATATAGACCACAACCTAACTCCTACCCTTGACAGCATGTCTTATGGAATGCCGAATCAAACAGGATCTGAAAATTCATTGCTGGATGAAGATGATTATTTTTTGAACTCTGGGGATCTTGCAGGAATTCCAGTCGTTGGTAGTGACAATGAGGATGAACAGGATTTTAGTTCAAAGGAGAATCTTGTTTCTTCAATTCATACTGATGATAGCTTGGAAGTAGAGAGAAGAGTCACACAGAATGAATCAGACAATGAAAACGAAATACAAATTCAAAATAAATTAAAAAAAGACTTTACTAAACAGTTTGATCAGGTTTCTGTCTTTAAATCGATACGGAAAGATTTTAGTCTAGTAAGAGAAAACAGCAAAGAGACATTTTCTGGAAAGGAGAAAAATAGAGACCTAACTTATCATGAACGTGAAAAACGGTTGGATAAACCTCATAAAGATTTGGATTCAAGGTTGAAAAGCAGTTTTTTTGATAAAGCAGGTAATAATTATTGGAACAGAACCTTAAAACACAGTAAAAAAGTACTGATAATACAACTTATATTACTTTTGATAGAGTGAAATATGAATAGTTAAATTTATTGTAAGCTTGTCATTTTTCTTTTATCCTTGTTCTTTGCAGAGTGACTGAATTTCTCCCAGTAACTTTTGGTAATGGTATAAATGGTTGAAAAATAGCTCTAAGCCTCATTTCTCCCTTCCCTGGTTGCAATATTTTGATGAGAAGGCAAGATACTCGAATCACCTGTTCATTTTCTTTGGTTGAACATTGGAACCTGAAGTTGGATTTAACTTCTTTGTGCTGTAAGCACTAATTCAAACTGCTGTCCCACCAATAAGTTTAAATTAGGGAGATTTTTTTTTTAAGTTTATATTTTGTGTTTTAGAAGTTTCTCAAGGCTTCTTTTGAGCCCCTTTGTCCAGTGTACTGTACTTTATAGTTCTAGTTTCATTCTTGAGTATATCACATATTTTCTTCTGTATCTTCCTCTCTTCTTACTGTCTCATTTGCCTGTATGTCATTTTCTCTTTTTGTGTATATACCTGGAAAAGTACTTCTTATCAAATAATGGCCTAACTCATAACCTCTTCTACTTTTAGTCATTTCTAACCACCCTAAAATCAAGAATGGTTTCCTTATCTATAATTCCACAGTATTTTGTTTATGCCTCACATTAATAGTCACAGAATGTTATAGTTCTGTTTTTGTTGTTGTTTTGCCATACCTCCTAGTATGGTAATTTCTTGAGGACAGATTGTATCTTAATTCATCTTTGTATTCTTGAGGCCTAACTTGGTGTAGTGTTGTAATCCTTTTATGATTTTTTTTTTTAAGACAGGGTCTTGCAATGTACTGTAGGTCAGCCTTGAACTTGCCATATAGCCCAGGCTGTCCTCCAACTTGTGATCCTCCTTCTTTAGCTTCATGAGTGTTGGGATTACAGTTGTGCACCCCTAAGCCAGGCTCACATGTTAAATTGAAGTGAAGGAGAGCAAGTATACATACCAATACTTATATTTCTTCTGACAATACTAGGAAATACAGGATAGAAAGCACAAACCAGTATAGTTAAAAAGTACAACTGTTTTGAGTATATATGATATACAAGACAATGCAAGGATATTTTCACATATATATTGTTCAGTATCTATTTTTAGAACTCCTGGAAAAGATATCAAAAGTTAGAAGTCTTTTGTTCAGAAGGAACATTGTGTCTAACAGAAGAGACAGATAAGTTAAATAGAAATGTGAGTGATCAGTTTACTAACATAAGACTTATTTATAATTAAAGACGATGGTAGAAAAATTTGTTACAGGGCAGTACAAGATTTCTTTCCAATAGTGGAAGCAGTGTGTTTTAGGTATCCTTAGAGGAGAGGGATAAATTTTAAGTTAGTAAATAAGGGGATATTTGTAGAGGAGAGGTAAATTTTGAACTAAGCACAATCTAGAAAACTATAAACATTAGGATAGAGGAGACGGTGTAGAAGTAGCAGAAATAAAGGGAGAACAAGTAATTTTTCAGAGAGCAGTGAATAAAGTAACCACTTTATGTTCAAGCTAGCAAAAGTTATGAAGTAAGGTTTAAAAGGTAGGTGAGGACAATATTGTGTAGAACTTTGAGTGAAACTAACTTTTGGGTGTTTTTTGGGACCCAGTTCACTCTAATGAGCATCTGTATTGGAAAAAGAGAGATGATAAACAAATGATGGCTTTCTAGGTCACTCTGTAAGATTTGTTATTCATATACATATGTTTGTTTGTTTGTTTTCTTTTAATAGCTAATCAAGTTGAAGAAACATTACATACTCATTTACCACAAACCCCAGAAACAAACTTTAGGGTAAGTTTTCAGTGTGTATGTAGATTGCTGTTACCTGTGGCAAGTGTCAAAGTTTTCTTTGTCATTTTTCTAAATTCTTTAACTATATGTGTTAGGTAGATCGCTATTTTTTTTTTTTTAACGGTTGCTTTATTTGAGTAGGATGTCGTTGGAGACATTCTAAGAAGCCTTAGCTCTTAGGTTCTTTATTTGTATTTGGTATGTAGATTTATAGCACATTTACTTTTAGGCTTAGGGACTCTAGTGAATGTCCACCGAGTTCATTACCAATGAGCTTTTCTTTGGGTTAAGCCTAAAGAGGAATAATTTTAACATTTGAATACTTATTAATCCTTTATATTGTGTTTTAGGATTCCAGCTACCCATTTGCCAATAAAGAATCCATTGGTTCGGAACTGGGGAATTCCTTTGCATCAAATATTAGAATTAAAGAAGAACCTTTGGATGATGAGTATGACAAAGCAATGGCACCACAGCAGGGACTACTAGACAAAATTAAAGATGAACCTGAAAATGCTCAAGTAAACATTTCACCTTTTTTTTAACCCCTTCTTTTTTTCACACATTGAATTATTCATGTGAGAGAGATAGTGCTTAAGAAGTAGTTTGTTGACAGGGTGAAAGGAAACTGTTAAAGGAAGTTGAGGCAATTTGAATTGTTTTGCAAGGAATTAACGAGTTATGAAAGTTTTCCTGAGTAGTAATTAAGGCTTTTAATCATCTCTGTTTCTTAATACCACTGTGAGTTTTCAGTGCATTTTGGTGAAGGATTAAGGAAATGTTGAGTCTTTAAAGATCCAAGATTGATAGTTATAGTTGGATTATAGCGTCAGTTAATAACTGAAGGGGTAATGGTGCATTTATAGGATTTATAGGTTTGTGTTGTGATTTAGAATAGAATGGCAAGCCTTTTGTACTTACTGCTAATGAGGTATGTTAGGTGCGGATTTTACATTTTCAGAAAGGGTTACCGGACAGATTGTCTTTGGAAGGCTTATTTGAAGAACCAGTTTGTTGGGTGAGTGGGTAAAAGGTAAAAGAGGCTTTGTTGACTGTACATGATCCCAAGTTTTAGATTTTTTATTTTTAGTATGGGCAGAGGTAGAGCTGTGCTATTTCACAGTTGCTCTGGAGGTAAAAGTCATACGGATTCTGTAACTGTGAAGTCATAGTCAATTAAATTATCCTTGTAGATGATCACATTGCAGTGATTGGAGTCGAAAAAGTTGTATCAGATGCTGTAATTATTTTGAAATGTAGGAAGGAGTCTAATGGATGGCTACACAACAGCAGCAAGCGTTTGAAGACAGCCCATGTTTTGGACATGTGGCATTAATTTAGAAAATGAGAAGTAAAGATAGTATGAATTAACAGTTTCTCTGAAATAATATTTGATCTGAAGAAAACTTACTTTTTCCTATTATATAATAAGGTTTGAGAATGTTTTCATTTATGTTTCAGCTTTGATACAAATGACATTTTGTGCCAGATAATTTGTTATTAGGAGGAGTTGCCATGTGCATTGGAGGATGTTTAGCAGTATTCTTGGCCTCTACCTGGTAGATGCCGGTAACAGAAGAGTCCTGTCTCCAGTTGTAACAAACAGAAATGTCTCCAGTATAGCCAATTTCTCCTGAGGAACAAAATCATTTACTATTGAGAACCACTGCTTTAGAATAGAGAGAGGCAAAGTGGGTGATAAGAGCAAAGTGATTATGGAGGTAGATAATTCATATGAGTTAAATTGACATGCTTGTAAGCAAGAATTCTGTGGTGCCCAGGAGAAGATAGATGTATCAGAATAGTGATAAAACTGTAGGAGTTGGGTGGATATGACTATAGTTGGAACAAAGAAAATATAGAAAAGGATATGAAAATATTTAAAAAGAAGGTAGATTAAAATGTTGCATGTTTATAGAAGCAGATAAACATAAAATAATATCAGAATTAGGAATAAATGTTCTGACACTCAGGGAAAGTTTATGTAGCAATGTGTGTCTCAGAACAGCATAACCATGTCAGTATGTAAGGCAGGTCCTGAATTTCTTTACATCCCGCAATGTGCACATAGGGAATATATAAGAAATCATAATGCTGGCAGGGTACCAAAGGCATCTCTTTCTTTTGTACATTATCCAGTGGCATGTCCTTGGTATTAAAAGGACAAATACAGTGGCAGTAGAGAGTATTGGTTCAGTGGCTAGAGAATGTAAACACAATGAATTGGATAGAAATGCCTGTATCTTTTGTACTTACTAAAAATTATGAAATGTGTTACAAAATATTAAGTATGAAGTTTTATCATGGCTGCGGGGGAGAACTTCCCCCAGAGGCTCAGACCTGATTGATTGGACACTTGACAACAAAGTAGTAATATTGGTAGGTTTGGGATATAAGATACAAAAGCATTTTTTATGCTGACACTACCATAAAGCAGTCCTAGCAGGCGAATGGGTAAAAGTAGGTTTTCCCTAAGCATTCCTCTCTGTGTTAGCCAAACCAATTCTGTAAGACCAAACCTTTGATAATTCTCTTAGAAATCCTTCAGGAGATCTCTAGTTATGGACTGTAGGTACTGATCCTTTCCTCTTCGTATCTTTCCTTCTCCCAGCTCCTTCTTCCTTTCTCCTTCTACTTTCTAGTTGTCTTCTATTATCTATCTCATCATTGTGCTGTTCTTTTGGATATTTCTCCCCTATGTTCCTGGCTTTTTAATACTGCATAATGCTTTACTAATCTTAATAGTTTTCCATGGACCAGAAAAGGGGATTCGGCATGTTATTTTCTTAATTTCAAAAATACTAACCTTTCAAAAAATAGATTTTATAGTTGTGACCAGCTGTTACTTTTGACCATTAATTACTAGTAACTTTTCTCATGGTTTAATAAAATCATAGTTGTAGCTTCTGGCACTTTTCCAAAGTCTTCGTTGGCTTTACTGTATCCTTAACTTTGTAGTTTTACTTTCTACTCACTTCTTAATTCTCCTTTTTACACAATTCATTTTGGTCTTAGTTTCTTTACTTTCCCATATGAATTCCTAAGATGTTGAAGTGTGTGCATAAATATTTAGCTTGCTCTTGGGTAATTCTTTAGTTATAAATTTCCAGGTTGTCATCATCCTTCTGCTTCTGTTACTGTTATAACATCATTTGGTTTCCCAGTTTCATTTCTTTATTCTGATTCCTTTGCATGTTACTATAGTATTTTCTGTTGTGACTGTATAGGTATAGATGTTTTTATGTATACTATGTTGTTTCATCCTTACATAAAATAACTATATATATGATGGCTTGAGTACAGGATATTTAACTATATTTGTAGATAAGGAGTTGAATTTCATAGAAGCTAAGTTAATTACTCAAGACCATATTGGAAAAAGCCAGTCTGGGGTCACATTCAAGGTCCTCCTTCGTTAATCTACAATCTTTCTGTAAATAAATGTTTAATTTTTTAAACATCTAAAGGTTTTACAATAGAAACTTTAAAGAGGCAGAGACCTCCTTTTTTCTTTTTCCCTTATTATATGTGTTTTGAAAGCTAGACATTTAGTAAATATTATGTTAAATTCATGATTCTTTTATTCTTGTTAAAAATAACAGGAGAGCTAATCTCTAATCTGTCATTGAAATAAATGAGAGAGAAAAGAAAATTATCTCAGTGTCACATTAGTCATTCATACAAGCTTGGAAAGTAGAATGTAGTCATTCAAATGTTGGTGCCATATTTTAGCCATGTCAAAATAATTTGTAGAAACCTTGTTCTTTGTTTATAAATTACTGTCAGGAGATATTGATATGGATCTTCCTTTGTGATAAATGAAGGGAAAGTAAAGATTTTCATAAAGAACATTGTATTTTAGTACTTTTTCTTTTCTTCTGAAAGCTTTTGAGTCATCAACCAGATATTTACTTTTCAAAATATATTTATCAATTATTAGCTAACCACTGATTTGTGTCATATATTTAGAAAATCAGTTATTTTTGATGGACAGAGAAACATGTTGCTTTGAATGCTTTATGGGATGTTGAGAGTATTTAAGATACATACTTAATTTACTATAAGTAATGTACACTCGTGGGCTAAAAATGTGTCAGAAATTTGAAATTGTTATCCCAGAGAATAAGAGCTGATTAGAGGCCATACAGTTCAGCTAATGAGTATTGATTATTTCTAGAGTTTCCTAAAATTAAAAAAAATTTTTTTCTGGAGAGTTGCTTCAATATGCTATGTAACAGTAGTGGCAAACCTTTAGAGGTTTGTAGTGATTCAGACAGCTCACTGCAGCACATGTGCCATAGGTTCACCACTGCTGCTATATAACATAAGGGTGTCAGGATAAGTCAATATTAGAAAGTTTTAAATACATATATTTTCATCAGCAGCATGAATATCTATGTAATGCCTTTGTTAGATATCAAAATACATTTCAGTAATTCATTATGTATTTTTAATAATAGATAATCTTTAGATCATAGCAAAGAAATACCTATTTTAGATCAATAGCAATTATAGAATTTCAAAGTAAAATGTTGGGAAATTTTGTTAGTAATTGCTGAAGGAATGCAGATTACTGATGTCAGCATTATTATTTAACTCTTGTTGAATTTTTGGCACAATAAATGTTAAGAAAATTAGAAGAGAGCAAGTGCGGACACATGGTTAGTCCAGTGGGGAAAAAAAAGAAAATTAGAAGAAGTAGTAATGAAATGGGGAGGTAACATTACTGTCATTTGCTGGTAAGGATATTTGTTAGAAAGCTGATAGAACTCAACAAAGATTAGTGGCATACCCAGTTGAATTATAGTTTCATGAAATATAGAAATATTTCTGTAAGTCAGTTTCCAATGAGATACTATAATCAAAAAGATATTCTGTTCCCAGCAGTAACTAAAAAACATGATGTCAGATAAAAGACAACTTGAATGGAGACACTTTTTTAAAATGTAAAAAATATTGTGATGTCATTTATTCCTGTATTAAAATGCAGATTTGGTGTAATTCTGATGAGAATATTGATGGTTATATTCTAAAGTTCTGAAGATGCACACACACATTATATTGCATATATATGCTAAAAAAAATAGTTGGGAAACATGTTAAATAGTTAAGCATCCTACAATTTCATTAGGATAGTGTGCTATCATAAGTAAGGCTATTGATGATACAGAGTAGATAGCCCTAAGATAGATACTTTTAAGAAAGCTGGGGTTGGTAAATTATCATTGGCTAGCCAAATGTAATCTGCCCCACTTAAAATTTTTTGTTTTTCTGCCCGCTGATTTATTAAATAATTTTTAATTGAAATGTTGCCACATTCGTTTATTTACATGTTGTCTGTGGTTGCTTGAGCTCTACCAGGACAGTTGAGTATATGTGTTGTTGAAGTGAGCACTGTCAGGACAGTTGAGTAATTGTGACAGAGACCATATGGCCTGCAAAGTCAAAAATATTTACTATCTGGCCCTTTGCAGATAAAAGTTTGCTGACCCTTGGATTAAAGGACTGTATTATAAACAGTGAAACCACTTTCTTATAATTTTATTATGGAAGTAAAACTTTGTAACAGTAGAAGAAATCACAAAGGTAAAGATTGTCAGACTATAAAATGGAAACCTCAGTACATAAAAAATTTAATTTGGAATACATATTCAGGAAATGTTGATAAATGCTGCAGAGGATTGATACTGTTGTATTTTAGTGCACTTGTAATGAACATTAAAAGCAACTGCAATTTGAAATAAAGTAGGAAGAGACTTAATTCGCCTGTTTCCTAAATTGTTAGGTTATAATTAGGAAGTTTTGTTGGGGAAAAGAATCTGTCATTTATCAGAAACCTTTACTATGTACCTTTTTGCCTAATAATTCTGCTTTAAGAATTAAAGTATAAGTACCCACAAAGATATTTCTTATGCCACTACTGATTACACTAAATGTGAAAAAATTTAAATGGAGCAGCATTGTGTTATAGCTATATACTCTCAGTGCCTTGCAAGGCCTTATTAGAACCTGAGGCAAAAGAGAAAGAAAGAATTACACTGACTTTGTCTTTAATTAAAGTTTTGATATTTTGTTTTTCCTAGATTTTTGCATAAATACTGATTTTTTAAAATACTGCATTAAATATTACTTTCTTGCCTTAGGGTTTTGGTGCCTTTAATTGTGTACATAAGCAAAGTGCACTCACCTCAGTCATGTCCCTGTAATCTGATATGTCACTGAAGTATACTTTATATTGGTATTTTTCAAATTTCAGTAATGTATCAACAAACCCCACCCCCCAAAAGGAGCATGTCTGCGATACCACAGAATTTCAGTGAGGAATCTTGTAGTACTTTGCAAACTTTTGACTGTGTTAAACAATATCTTAAAAGTTAGAGCTATTTCTCAGTGTTATCATAATGAAACAATGTAATTGTAAAAGCAAACAGTATTGAAAATTTGTATTAGAACTCATGTAATGGTTATTCACGACTTAAAGTGTTTTTACATGCACTTATAACTCATTGAGATAATACAATTTAAAAAAAGTTCTTTCAGAATTCTCAGACTACCTATATTTGAGGGGTTGTTGGACTCCAGTCTTAGAAACACTGGTACTTAACCAGGGGACATTATCTTTGATTAATATGCAATAATATGCAAAAGTTCAAATGATTCAAGAGAGTAGATCATCAGTTCATATAAGTAGCTTATTATTTAGAATAATTACAATTGTATAAAGAAAGCCTTTGAATAAAGAAGGGGAAAAGACTGGAAAGAAATATACCAAAAGAATAACAGTGTTCTTTTGGGGGATGGAAATATGATTTCTGCTTGCTTAAATTTTCTATAGTGATTGTGTATTACTTTTATAATAAACAGTAACTTTAACTCTGTAATATTAAAGAAAAATTTTCACAAATAATTTATAAATATCTAGTAGTGCCACAGGCTAATTAAGTAGCTAACTTGCATTTTTTTCCTCTTACTCTCCCAGCATACAGAAAAATATTAAACCTTTATTAATTATAGCTCGGTTGCTGTTTTGTATGTTATTTCTTATTGCGAGTATTTTCTGCCTCTGTATAGCCATAGTAAAACATCTTGAATGTCTGGATTTCTTTACATATTTGTTCTTTTCTGTGTGTATTTACTTATTTATTTCCTTTTTAAAGGAGTATAGTCATGGCCAACAGCAAAAAACTCAAGAAGGGGAACTGAAAATTAGTGCTGTGTTTTCCGTCAGTGGCAGTCCTCTTGGTAAGAAACAGAATTGAATATGTGAATTCTAGCTTATTCTGACCAACATGAATAAGAGGAAGTTTCTGCATGTAGTATATTAATAAATCAGGTAGTTCTCTGGGTCCATTTAGAGTGCATTAATTTGTACATTGTATAGTTACTGTTGAGTTTTAAGACTAGCTTTAGAAGAAAAAGAAGAAACAGTTAACTTTAAATGTCTGGTAAAAAGTTAAATCTTTTTTTTCAATTTTTTTTTTTAAAGCTCCACAGTTGACTACTGGCTTTCAGCCTTCATTGGCATCATCTGGCACGAATAAAATGCTTCCTTCAGTTCCAGCCACAGCTGTTCGAGTTTCCTGTTCTGGTTGTAAAAAAATCCTCCAGAAGGGGCAAACTGCTTATCAGAGAAAAGGGTCTACTCAGCTTTTCTGCTCTACACTGTGCCTAACTGGATACACAGTTCCACCTGCGCGCCCACCACCTCCTCTCACCAAGAAAACTTGTTCAAGTTGTTCAAAGTACAGCAGAATTCTCAGTTACCTTTTTTGTTCTCTTTCTTTCACCATTGTTTTTAGCCTGTGTGTTTTTTTCTTACATTTCTATGTTTAAAAAAAACTACCACACAGTTAATACCAACATGTTGCTGCTTTCAGTCTTTCTGGGTGCTAGGTGCTTGGCTTTCTTTTATCTTTAAAAAGCACACCATATATATTAAGAATCATTATGAAAATCAACCTTTTCATCTCAGTCGAGATACTTTATATAAGGAAAAAAAATACCTATTGGGAGTATTGTGGTAAAATACTGTGGTATTTTTATTTTGTAACTATAGACAGAAGATACTTAAGTCCAACAGATATTTGATGTTTCCTGTTCTGTGACATAATTGGAATTTACTATTTTTATTCTTAACATGTAATGACTACCAGTATTCTATATATACATATACATATACATACACATACACAGTTGCTTCTCAATATCTCTGAACCACCTTACGAGGTCCATTACAACATTGAATAATAAAAAGGGAGTTTGCACTAAGGTTATTCTGATTTATTTGAGGAATAATAAGGTCATCTTGATATGTTTTGTAAGGTGATTTAAAAACTGTTTAAATGAGTACATCATAAAAAAAGAGTCTTTTTTTTGTTTTGAATGATACTGGTTCCTCGCTATTCAAAATACAATTTATTACTTTTTGTATCAGTGTTCATAGTTTCCCACATGGTGCTACCCTTTCTCTGTCCTGAAAGGTAAAGACACTCATACTTCTGCTTCAGCTGACCAAGAGAATTAAATTTAAATGTGGTTAGAAAATTTTTCCAGAAATTAATTATATACTGCATCCTTTCATATAATGTTTTATTTTTTTGAAACAACTGAAAGTTAAATTTTGGTTATATTTAGGGAGCAAAACAGCTGTTTTACATATGTACCATAATTCATATACCCAAGTGGAGATTGGGCTTTTAGTTTCCTGGGAAAGTTCTGTTTTCCTTGTAACATTACTGCTACTTAAAGCAGTGAAAACAAACTGCAACTTTTGGTTTGGTGATTATCCTTTTTTTTTTTTTTTTTTTTTTGGTTCCAGGGATCGAACTCACGACCTCGCACTTGCCAGGCAGGTCCTTATGCCGCTGAGCTAAATCCCCGGCCCCACTATCTTTTAAGATTATACAGGTTGAGTATCCCTAATCTGAAAATTAAAATCCATAGTGCTCTAAAATCTGAAACTTTGAGATTACTGACATCATACTCAAAAAGCTGATGACATTAGAGCAATTCAGATTTTCAGATTAGAGATGCTTCACAAAGTCTATGCATATATTCCAAAATCTTTTTTTTTTTCTTTTTTCTTTTTTCTTTTTTTGTCTTTCTGAGACAGGGTCTCATTATGCAGTTCAGGCTGGCCTTGCGCTTTGTAGCCCAGGCTGGTCTCGAACTTGCAATGATCCTCCTGCCTCAGCCTTCTGAGTGCTGGGATTACAGGCATGTGCCACCATGCCTGACTTTCAAAATTTTAAAAACATTGAATTTTGAAACACTTCAGGTTCTAAGCATTTCAGAAAAGAAATATACAGGCTAGAATATATTTTTCTCCACGGCTTCAGTGATATCAAACTTTATTTCTTGGAACTGTGTTTAATGTTCATATGTGACTAAAAGTAATCTGGAACCATGTATATTAATTAAAAAGAAGATTAAGAAATTTCATATTTTTGTTGAAAAATGAAAAAATTTTATAGTAAGATTGGTATCTTTCTGATTTATAATTTGAAGCAATGTAATATACTACATGATAATCATAGCTCGTATATTGTGTTCCAGAAAAATTTGGAAGGTGCTTTTAAAGTGTTCTCACCACAAAAATGGTAACTCTTTGAGATGATATCTATCTATCTATAGATATATATGCAATATTTATTCATTCCATCATCTTTATATACTTAAAAGCATCTTGTTTACAAGATAAATAGTTGTATGTATCAATATAAAACACACACACACACACACACACACACATACACGTAACCGAAGAAGTTAGGAACTTGCCTCTTATAATTTTGTGTCTACTGCTACATAGCCATCGTAGTAGATTCTTAAATATTTATTGAACTAATTAATTAAAAACCCTAACTTTTGAAAACATGTTCTTATTATTTTATAGCTAGAGCTATGAAATCGGTGATTTCTTTTTTAAAAAGTTTTTATTTTTATTACCGCATGTTTGCAGCCAATAATAACATTCATCATGTGGAGTTGCTACATGTACATACATGTACATACATTCCTTTTATGTCCCCTTCCCTTTGCCTTTTTCTCCTTCCTTTCCCCATACCTAATTGTACATAGTGTTTTGGAAAATTTAGCTTAACAAAGTTAGAATTCTTTATACTGTTTGAATTATAACAGATTAAGTCCATTGACAATTACAGTTAACAGATTTTTTTTTGCTTGTTTCAAAATTGTTTGATGTAAGAACTTTTTTCTTTGCAACTTTATATAGTCCTTTTTTTGTTTGTTTCATCTCAGTACCTTAAGCTCTTCTTTAAACTTTTTTTTCAGTACATCTGTACTTTTTTAAACCTTTTAAATTTTTAAAAAATTCTGGCAGAGTCTTACTAAATTGCCCAGCTTAGGCTCAAAGTTGCGGTCCTTCTGACTCTGCTTCCCAGAGTACTAGGATTATAGATGTGTACTAGCATGCCTGGCTTTACTTAATTCTAATTTTAGGATATTGGCATTTTCTAAAACTTAGTGACATATCTCCTTTTATAATATGATACTTGTTTCAAAGATTTATCAGATATTTTCCATAATTATCACAGAAAACTCATGAATTTTAAAATGTGTCTTTATATATGTACAATCTTTTTTTATTTTATTTTTTTTTAATGTTTTGAGACAGGGTTTCACTGTGATGTCCAGGGCTGGCCTTGAACTCACTATTAGCTCAAATCAATGGTGACCCTCCTGCCTTAGCCTCCTGAGTACTGGGATTACAGGCTTATACTTTTTATTCTTACATGTTATTTTCAGCTAAATTTATCATTTCATGTTGGCCTCTAGTATTTGCCATTGTTTCTCATGATAGGTAATATCTACTTACATGTCATCTTTTCTGTATCTTGATCTTAGTATAATTTATTGATACTTTAAGACTATTTCATTTCAGCCAGGCATTATGACACATGCCTGTGATCCCAGCAGTCTAGGAGGCTGAGATGAGAGGATCACAAAAAATTCAAACCCAGCCTAAGCAAGCTGGGGATATAGCTTACTGTGAAGACCTTGGGGTTCAGTTCCCCTCCCCTCAATAAAATGGTTTTATTCATTACCAGTCTTTTCATTTTTTAAAACCTGTTATTTGTAATTCTACCTCTTCATTAACCTTATTCTTTTATCTTTTTTTCACTCTTAGTCTTTTCCCTTTCTCCTTCTCTGTTCTTTTGGGTACTGCTTTCATTATTTTCTCTTTCCGTCTCATTTCACATTTTACCTTTCTCATTGCTTTAGACCTCAACTGCTGATCATTCTTGTTTTTTATGCATTCCACTTTACTTCATGAAATCTGCTCTTTCATTTTCTATCACTTTTCCTTCCCTTTCTTCCCCTCCCTGTTATTCACACAGTCTTTATAACAATTTGGTACAATGTCATTTATGTGATTCTGAAACTGCTGAATTGGGTATGCCTTACATACAAACAAATTGAAAGAAACTAAAGTGTTCAGTTAGTGCCTTTGTTTAATTTAGGTGTAGTCATTGTTCCCTATGTAATCTCTGTAGTCAAACAGGTTTAATTTATAAATCAGTCCCAATGAGAAGAATTTCAGTTTGATTTGAATATGCCAAGAGAAAAGTTTTCTCCCCCTTTGAATGCTACTGCTATTTTTACACACCAGTGGAAATAATGGCAGCAGTACTTTGGTTAAAAAAAACTCATTAGCTGTTCTTGAGTACAGTTTTATTTTTAATTTTTGTTAACTATATTGCTTAGCCTCTTGAATTTAACTGAACTCTGAATACATTGTTTAGCCATCATTTAATTTTTAGTTTTATTTCATTTACCCTTCTTCCCTTCTTGCCCTAGCTTAGAGCCTTACATTCCTAGATTCCCCCACAACTACTTCCCCTCTTTTGACACAGAGTCTCCCTAAGTTTTGTTCCTTTCAACTTGTGATCTTCCTGCCTCAGTCTTCTAAAATACTAGAACAACAAGTGTGCATCACGGCACCCAGTTTAGATTTAATAAGAGGAACCTAATCATAACTGGATAAATAAATAATGATTTCAAATTCTACATAAAGGAGGTGGTTTGGATAATTATTAATTATGTTAGATCAGATTCTTCATATAATAAAATTCAGTGTAGCAACCATTTCTGTATTGTGCTGTTTCTGAATTTTCACAAATTAGAATGAGATTGTTCCTTCTCATCCTGATACAACATTCTGCTTCTATATAATATGTAGTCTACTATATAATATATAACCTAATTGAACTTTTAAGAGTGTTGAAATTAGTGAGAAATACATTCTTTATTCTGCTTTTACCTGTATCTGTGCCACTTTTAACACTCACCCCCTTAATCTAGAAAACCGCTACATAGGATCTAAGATTTTAGTCTTTTAGGAAGACTTTCATGTCACATAGTCTGAGCTGAGTTGTTTCTTTATTTATATTTCTGTGATAGCCATTGTTTGTCTCAGTGTAACTTTTCAGTAGCTAGTGGCACATACCTGTAACCCAAGGACTCCAGGAGGCTGAGGCAGGACAATTTAAAGTTTAAGACTAACCTGGACTACATAGTAAGTTTGAGGCCAGCTTGGAATATAGCAAGACCCTGTTTCAAAAAATAAATAAATTAAAGTCAAACTTCTTAGTAAACACTCCTCTGAAATATGTTAAAATCTAATTAAAGGAATTAAAATGCAAAACTAAAGCAGTATATAGCTGGTAAGTATGGAAGACAACAGGAAGTGGAGTTATATATGAATTTGAGAATGGTGCATCAGGTATTTCTCAATGATTTTTCATTATCTTTACTGCTACATTTATTGAAACATTTATAATTTTTTAGAAAAAGTATTAGTATGATTAGTTTAAGATGCAGGATTCAGTGTGACTCAGTTTTTAAAATATTTTATGGATTGTATTTTGTTTTAAACTCTTTTATGGGTGTATTTTGATTACAAAATTTTATTTACAAAATTTTACCTAACTAAAGATTTGGTTTTTTATGGGTGTATTTTGTTTATAGAATTTTGTTTACAAAATTTTACTTATCTGAAGATTTGGTTTTTTCAAATGTTCACCCTTAAATTATCTGGTAAATTACTGTTGAAGACTGGTATCCTGGTGGAATGAAGGTTGATTTGCTAGAGCTAGAGAGCCTTGATCATTAGGATTTTAGTCATCATTGCCTTCACTGTTAATGCTTGGAAACAAACTTTGTGTGGAAATGTTAGATTTTATAAAACCACGATAGAATACATATTGTATAGTTTTATTTTATTTTTTGGTACCAGGGATCGAACTCAAGATCTCGCACTTGCCATGCAGGCACTTATGTCGCTGAGCTAAATCCTCAGCCCTTGTGTAGTTTTAAATGTACTTTGAAATGTACTTTTACTTTGAAAAGATAGCAGTGCTTAGAATTTCAAGCGTAAACCTATTTTTAGAGAGTAGTCTGGGAATACAATTCTAGGCAAGTACTCCACCACTGAGTGGTACCCCTGTGCAATACAGACAGTTTTAAAGAAGAAAATTGAAATCTATAATCCCATCTATAGAAATAATGTCAACCATTCAGTTTAACCATTGTCAGTTTTTGAAACATGATACTCATTCTCACAATTGTTCTATCAAGTAAATGATATATTAATTCCATTTTATAGAAAAGAATATAAGTGTTAAAACACTTTATAATTTTTTTTCAAGAAAACCCAGGGCTAGGCCAGGGGTTTAGCTGAGCAGTACAGGAACCTGCCTGGCAAGTACGAGGTCCTGAATTCAAACCCTGGTACCAAAAAAAAATAAAAAAAGAAAACCCAGGGTTTCAAGGGCCCTTTACCGTTATTATAATTGTCTTTTTTATTTGGTTTAACACACAAAAAGGAAAAATATGAATTACATTGTGGCTTATTTTATCTTTGTTATCATTTTTAGAGATATTTTAAATCCAAAGGATGTGATCAGTGCCCAGTTTGAAAATACCACCACCAGTAAAGACTTTTGCAGTCTGTCATGTTTGTCAACATATGAACTGAAAAAAAAACCTATTGTTACCATAAATACGAATAGCATTTCAACCAAATGCAGCATGTGTCAGAAGAATGCTGTTGTAAGTTATTTTTTATTTTATGGTGGTGATGAGTGCAAGGCTTGTGCTTAAAGCACAGCTTTTGATCGTCTGTGCTTGTTGATTGTGTATTGTTTTCTAATTCCTAGATTCGACATGAAGTTAATTACCAGAATGTGGTACATAAACTTTGTAGTGATGCCTGCTTCTCTAAGTTTCGTTCTGCTAACAACCTCACCATGAACTGTTGTGAGAACTGTGGGGGTTACTGTTATAGTGGCTCTGGACAATGCCACATGCTTCAGATAGAGGGACAGTCTAAAAAGTTTTGTAGTTCAACATGTATTACAGCATACAAACAGGTATTTGACCGTATTTAATCTTGATGTCTTTGTGCTTTTCACCAGATATTTGCCCAGTGAAGCCAGGGCCTTGCACATGCTAGGCAAGTGCTTTACCACTGAGCCACATCCCTAGCCCTTTTTAATTTTATTTTGAGACAGTATCTTGCTAAGATGCCCAGTCGTGGCTCAGACTTAGATCCTGCCTCTGCCTCCTGAGTTGCTGGGATAACAACCATGTATGAAATGGGATAACTTCCATGACTTCTGGAAATGTAAATTTTTGATAGAAATTATGAATATGTTAAAAAATAGTAGCTGTGTTGTTTTTTCTTGTTATTGCTCTCACAAGGGAAAAAAAAAATCCAACTATCTTCACATAGGTTATCTTTAAAACTATCCTGGAGTGGGGATGATTCCAAGACCACTTGGCTAGAATGTAAGAGGTCCTGGGCTCGAGCAGGGCATGGTGGCACATGCCTGTAATCCCAGCATTCTGGAGGCTGAGGCAGGAAAATTGTTGTGAGTTTGAGACCACCCTGGGCAACAAAGTGAGCTCAAGGCCAATCAGAACTTCATAGTGAGACTCTTGTCTCAACAAAACAACAAAAACAAAAAGAAAACAAAACCGTCCTGGGTTCAATGCCCAGTAGGGCAAGAATAGAACTGTTCTTTCCCTTATACTGTATCAAGTACTCAAGAGTTTCTTAGATTCATTGATCACCTTGGAATATGACTCGTATTCCACCAGAGAAAGAGAAATAGGATGAAACATTGTAATTATAAACTCACTTGTTACTGTAGCCAGTGCCTGTTGAGCTTCTCATATATTAATATCTACATAGCAAAAGAATTAGGATTTAGTAGTAAAGCAGTTACAAATTAAATTTGCATCCGTTGTGTTCACAGGTTTACCTGGGGAAAAGAGGGTAACTCCTTGAGTCCCCAGTGTTTTAGTTTTCTTACCTGCTTGCTTTTTACTTGTTGTACTAGGGATTGAACCCAGGGTCTCAGGCATCTTAGCCAAGTACTTCATCACTGAGCTATATCCCTAGCCTCAATTTTCTTATCTCTCAGTGGCTATAATACCACCTATGTCAGTAAGATGTTTTTAGGATTATATAAAATAAGGATGAGAGCACTTAGCACTGAGCCTGGCATATTAATCATCATTTCTGCTACTTTGTTTTATATAAGTTGTGCAACTAGTGTTGGATACTACTATTCTGAGGGACTGTGTGTCTCCTGATACATAAATGAGTAAATAGGAGATGATATCATGGAAATATGGTGTATTACAGTGAGCCACAGGAAGAGCATAGTCATCCATTCTTGGTAGGGGAAGATTTTACATTTGTGTATTATGCATATAAAACTGAGAAGTTTCATACAACAATATACATAATAATTAAAATTGATGGGGAACTCAAATATCTTTCAATAATTCTGCTTATTTCTCTATGGAGTAATGCTACTTATTTCTGTATGGAAATCCTTAAACAGCCATTATGGTTTTGAATATAAGTGGTCTGAATATGACAAAGTATACTGTTTTCTTTATTTAGGTGTTTTATTTTTCTTTCTACTGTACTTCATTAGAAAATAATGATTATAATCTAGTAGTTAATTTTGGGATCTGGTAATTGGTTTTAACAACCATTTTTAAAATAGTACTTTACCGTTAACATAATGAGGAGTTCATACTCTTATGCTAAGCTATCCTAAAAATGTGGAAAAAAAAATGCCTCTACAAGGTGCTACACACAGCAAAAGACTACACATTTAAGGATATTATAATACGTTTATTTCCAAATACTCTACCATTGATAACAAAGCATATTATAAGCAGTAAAATGGAAGCATATCTCATACCTACCAAGTGTCCAGATATAAACAACCTAGCCTGTCATCTTAAGGACTTAGAGACTTGACATCAAATAATGTTAAATAGCATTTGCGTGTTACATATTCAGGGTAGCATATATATTCAGCACCTATCAAGAGATTTTAAGATATCTTTGTACTCTTAGAGGATAAGTTTGTGTATTTGATATTAAAATAGATACATATTAAAATGAGCATATGCCTAAATTTTGTAATGTCTTATAAATCCAGTGAGTCGTAGTGTATGCCTGTAATCCTAGCACTCAGGAGGCTGAAGCAGGAGAATCTCCATGAGTTCAGGGTCAGCCTGGAATACAACAAAACCTTTTCTCAAAAACAAAATTACTGTAAAACATTTTAATAGTGTTACATATAAGCATTTCAGAGAATTATGCTTTACTACGTTATTACGCTTGGTTAGTACGCTTTACTAACCAAATTACTACGAATTTGGTTAAAATAATACTTTCTATTCTCTTAATAGAAATCAGCCAAGATTACACCATGTGCACTTTGCAAATCATTGAGATCCTCAGCAGAAATGATTGAAAATACGAGTAGTTTGGGGAAAACAGAGCTTTTTTGCTCTGTTAATTGCTTATCTGCGTACCGAGTTAAAATGGTAACTTCTGCAGGTAATACTGATTTCATAAAGTATAAAATGTAGTAGTTCAAAAATTCCAGTTTTGTTTTTTGTCCAGATTTTTGTGTAAATTTAGTTGATTTCTAAGGCAAATTTGAGATTGTCATATTTTTTTTGGTATCATGTCATTCATTTTCTTAATTTGTTATTTACTTACTTGCCTATGTATATGCATATCCCTCTTACCAAAAGAGTTTCATATAGCTTCTTGATTTTTTTTTTTTGTACTGGGAACCAAACTCAGGACCTCATGCTTGGCAGACAGACGCTGTGCCACTGAGCTCTATCCCTGACCCAATATAGTTTTTTCTAATGTGTTTGCTTTATCTACACTTGATTTATTTTAAGATTTGTTTATTATATAGTTTCAGGGTAGATGTTTTAAAAAAAGTTTTAAATGTTAATTTTTTGACTTGTAAGACATAATTGACTTTAGTTCTAGTTCCTGCAACTTAACTTGGCCCTTGGGTTTTTTGTATATTCTGTATTACTTAATTTCTCATAGATTTGTATAAATTACTCATTAGTTTTTATTTTGATTTTCTAAGGTGTACAAGTTCAGTGTAACAGTTGTAAAACCTCAGCAATCCCTCAGTATCACCTAGCCATGTCAGATGGAAGTATACGCAACTTCTGTAGCTACAGTTGTGTGGTAGCTTTCCAGGTATGGCTTCAGGAATCTTCTTCTTCTTCAGTCAGTGAGTCACATACTGTAGTTATATAAATTTATTAAGTGTTTGATAGTGCCTGGATTGCCTGATTTTCTGTCACAGTCCTAAAAATTTAGATTCTTCGTTCATCTTGTATTTGGTGGCAAGCTATTTTACTGCCTTCTATGAAAACTTATTCATATAGTGAGCATCCAGATTACCTTTTGATGATTGCTAGTTAAACTTTTTCTCTTTCTCTTCTTTTTTCTTCTGTTTTTGACATAAATGAAACCCCTTTCACTCAGTTACTATAAGCTGCTCAAAGGTAGGGGATTCTTTTTACCTGTTCATCACTATCTTACATGTCTAGAACTAAGTATCGTATAAATTTCATTTGTCCCAACAGATCCTTATGTCAGTCTTTCTTTGTTGTTTGGTTTTTTTCAGAACTTGTTCAACAAACCCACTGGAATGAATTCTTCAGTAGTGCCCTTATCTCAGGGCCAAGTAATTGTCAGCATCCCCACAGGTTCAACAGTGTCAGCAGGAGGAGGTAACACCTCTGCTGTTTCTCCCACTTCCATCAGTAGTTCTGCTGCTGCAGGTCTTCAGCGGCTTGCTGCCCAATCCCAGCATATTGGGTTTACACGAAATGTTGTGAAACTCAGGTGTCAACACTGTAATCGTCTTTTTGCCACAAAACCAGAACTTCTTGACTATAAGGTAAAGTTTAGGTTCATGGTAAGTGTTTGAGTATGAGTAAATCTATCTGTAAAATTATGTTTGCTTTTCATTTCTCAAATACTGCTTGTTTTGAAATTGACACAGTATTTTTATAAGGTAAGCAACATGTTCAGTTAGTACTTAATGATTATTTCATTGCAGGGTAAAATGTTTCAGTTCTGCGGCAAGAATTGTTCTGATGAATATAAGAAAATAAATAATGTAATGGCAATGTGTGAATATTGTAAGATTGAGAAAATTGTGAAGGAGACTGTGCGATTCTCAGGTGCTGACAAGTCATTCTGTAGTGAAGGTAAAGACACCAGAACATCTTACCAACAAACATGTTGGTTTTCAAAGTATAGTAGTTGATGATTTAAGCTGTTACTATGTAAATTTATATGTTTGAACCTTTTTGTACATTTTGAAAGCCTTTTTGATTTGTTGACATTTTACTCTTTTAATTAGTCTTTTATAGTATATAAATGTTAAAATGAAGTCAAAGATCCTCATAGTATAACACAGAATATGGTAACAGGGAAAACCTTTGAAATTGTTGGGTTGAATGGGAACTTTAAGTTGTCAGACTCATTGCCATATGGAAGTCATTAAGTTCCAATGGGCATTCCAAGTTAATAGGGTTATTATTTTAAGTGCCATTGTGTTTCTGAATATGAGTGATCTCAATGTGCAAATCAACGTGAGGTATATTGCATTCTTTATTTAAATAACTAGAATGTTTTGTTTGACTATAAAGCTGCACAGGGTTATTAAAAATGCACAGGAGTATCCTTCTAGACCAGTGACTCTAAAACCTTTTAACTGCCATACAAAAGAAAAATCTAATTTTACATTATGATTCAGTACATACTCTCTTACCAACATACGTTGAAAGTTTCATGAAATAAAATTTATTTTATGTACTATAATGTAATATTTTGTTAACCTGTCTTCATTTAAAAACTAATATTTTTATCTTATCCCTATTTTTTTTAAATTCTACTAGTTTTAATCTTCTAAATTGATCCTCTTGATGTACTAATTGGTCAGGACCCAGGAGAACTTTGTTCTAGGCCTATTGCATTAAAAATGTATTATTTTTATCTTTCCTTGTGTTTAGGTTGCAAATTGCTTTATAAACATGACTTGGGAAAACGCTGGGGAAGTCACTGTAAAATGTGCAGTTATTGTTTACAGACATCTCCAAAACTGGTACAGAATAATTTGGGAGGCAAGTTGGAAGACTTCTGTTGTGAAGAATGCATGTCAAAGTATACTGTGTTGTTCTATCAGGTAAAATCTAATTCACATTCTTGGGTTTTTGTAGTTATGGCATAAATTGTTCTTTTTTCTGCCAGGCATAGTGACACACCCCTAAAATCTCAGCACTCAGGAGGCTGAGGCAGGAGAATTGCTGCAAGTTTGAGGCCTGCCTGAGCTACATAGTGAGACCATATTAAAAAAATATTGTTCTTGGGGCTGGGGGTTTAACTCGGTGGAGTAAGTGCCTGCTTGGCAAACACGAGGTCCATGAGTTCAATCCCCAGTATCACCACCCAAAAAAAAAATTATATATATATATATATATATATATATTTCTCTTTCTAAATTTCATATAGAATGAAGGACAATTTAATGATTTAGAACTGTAAAATATTAAATGTTTTATATTCTGTAACAACATAAGATTTAGGAACACTAACATTGCTGAAGTCTCATTCTCTTTGTTCTTAATTTCCTGTGGATGACACAATTTTAAGATACTGAAATATTTAAAATTATAAGTTTATTTGTTTGCTAGTCAAATAAAATGAATTTGTCTTCTGACATTTTACAAAGATATGCCCTCTTTAAAATTAGATTTAGAATCTAAGCTAATTTTCTCATTAGGTGTGTTCTGTGTGGTGTGTGTGTTTTGTTTTGTTTTTGGCAGACCACAGATATATTTGTGTTTTCGGTTTCTATTTCAGATGGCCAAATGTGATGGTTGCAAACGACAGGGTAAACTTAGTGAGTCCTTGAAATGGCGAGGGGAAGTAAAACACTTTTGTAACCTGCTTTGTATCTTGATGTTCTGTAATCAACAAAGTGTATGTGACCCACCTTCACAAAACAGTGCAGGTAAAATTGAACTTTGATAAATGCCAAAAACAAACTACTTTTCCTCTACAAATTAGGAAATTCAAAGAATTATACATTTATGAAATTCAAATTTCATTGTTATTAAATGGTATAAATATTTAGGTCCTTTTTTAATGGATAAAAAACCTTTCATAGAGCATATTGAATCAACCAATGCTATACGTGCTTGAATTAATGGAAAAGAATAGTGGTTAATGTTTTGTAATTGTGTGTGTACCTTAGCTTCCTTAAAGGAGGAAGCACTGGAGGAGGCCCAGGCATGAGGATCATAAGTTCAAGTCCAACATGTGCAACCTACTGACTTAGTAAAATCTTGTTTCAAAATAAAACAAAATGAAAAGGGATTGGTGATGTGGCTCACTGCAAAGCCCGTGTTCACTCCCCATTACTATAAAAACAAACAAAACGAAAAAAGAGCCAGGCATATTAGCTCATGCCTATAATTCCAGCTTGTAGAGGCTGAGGCAGGAAGATCAGCATAAGCTTGAGGCCAGTCAGAAGTACATAGTGAGACCCTGTTTTTTAAAAAAAAGGGATTTGAAAGGTTGAAGGTATAACTCAGTGGTACAGCACTTGACTAGCATGTAGGAAGTCAAGCTTCAATCCTGGGGAAAAATTGAAACTACTTATTGCAGAGAAAATCAAGACTGAATCATGTGTACCACATATGTAGTTAGGCGATTTAATCTTTGAAACTTCATGGCTTAAAAAACATAAAACTTGTACTATCCTAAAAGCTGGACTAGTTCAAGAATAGCTTCTTTATAAACAAGTGAGAACTACAAGGGCTTACTCCAGAAACTTAAGTCCTTTAAATGTGAAAGTAAGCTTTAAAAAACATTTTATACTTAAATGCCCATTATATCTACCTTATGATCTTCATTGATACGGTACTGTTGAAGATTTTTGTTGTTGGTTTTTAAGTAACACTGTTTGTAAAGTATATGAAGAACTTTCAAGTTTCACTAATTAAAAATGATGAAACCAAAATCCCAGTTAATTCTGACATGACCTTTCATTTTAATAGAAGTTAATCAAACTTGAAAGCATTGCTTAATATCCTTGAGATGTTGGTTTTTATATAAGATTTACAAATCATATGAGATTTCTTTATTTCTATTTTAACCAACAAATATTTCTCTGGTTCAAGCAGCTTCCACAGGGCCCCCATCTCTCAGAAAAGATTCAACTCCAGTAATAGCTAATGTTGTATCATTGGCAAATGCTCCTGCTGCCCAGCCCACAGTGAATTCTAACAGTGTCTTACAAGGTATGGATTGATTTTGAAACTGTCTACCTAGGTATTTTAAATTAAATATAATTATCTTCCTTTACTCCATCAGCCAAAAATTTTATATGTTTGACACATTCAAAGTAGGAATTGCAGCTTACTGTGGGCTGCTAGGATTTTGAATAATGTTTCTGTATGTTTCAGTATCATCATTTTCTCTTCTTATACTTTAGCACTGTTAGTTTCATCCACTGAATTAAATGAAAATGAATATGTCCTTAGTATGAGACTTTATGTACTAATAATTAGCTTTTAGTGGTAATATTTAAGAAATTGTAAAAGTTTCTAAATTTTTGTTTTCATTTCTATCAAGGTGCAGTTCCAACGGTAACCGCAAAAATCATTGGGGATGTAAGTTTTATTATTAGTAGTAGTATTGTGGCTATATTACATTTTCTATTTTTATAGATTATGAATGTATCTGAACTAACTTGCCTTCCTTTGTTGATTTTGTAAAGTAAATTTCATGAGATCATTTAATCTTTGTTCAGGAGTAGGACTTCCTGGTTATTTAATTAGGTTTTCAGTATACTTCAATTTCTTTGAGTGGTTGCTACAATTATGTTACTAATGAAAAGTTTTTAAAAATTGTGCAAAATTTAAAAAATTGCAGAATTTAGGAATTTTACTTCTTTAAGCTTTTTTAATGATTCATAGTATACATAGGTTTTGAATAAAATATTGTAAAACATGGCTTATCAGCCAGGAGTGCTAGTGCAGGCCTATAATCCTGATACTCTTTGGAGACCCAAGCAGGAAGGTTTCAGATTGAAGCCTGGCCTGTGCAATTTACCAATTTAGCAAGATCTATCCTTAGAATAAAAAAGGTTGGGGACATGGCTCTGTGCAAAGGCTGTGGGTATGAGTGAATAAATAAAGCTAGTTTATTTTCTTCTCATCCCATGCAGATTATGCTATAACTAAACATTTTCTTTTTATTCTGCTCATGGATATTTTCTTTGTCTCTAAAAAAAAAAAAAAAAGATAATGAGTGAAACTTATGACTGGAATTGTAGAGTGATTCCTGGCCTGTGGGATAACCTTAACATCATCTTTATTTAAGTTACTTAAAGTTACTTTAAGTTACTAAAATGTTTGTTAATAACCCTCTTATGCTTATTTAAATCCTTTAGGACAATTCTGTTACTTCTCTAACTCAGTCAAGAAGTAACAGTTTTCCAGCTGGACATGGTGGCACATCATCTATCCTTGCAAATTGGAGACCAGCCTGGGCTACAAAATGAGCTCAAGGCCAACCTGAACTGCATAGTGAGACCTTGTCTCAAAAAGACAAAAAAAAGTAACAGTTTTCCTTTTAACCCCTCCACTATTGTTACTGATCAACAGTGTGTTAAGACAGTGTTAGAATTTTTCTTGGTAAGGGAAAGTGATAGCTACATACTTAGAGTTAACATTTTGGTCATTGAAATACTCCTTGATTACTGTTAGCATTTCACAAATATTTTATTTCTCACAGATTTAGTTGAATTTACAAATTGTTCTGTGTAATTCCAGTATTCTGTTTCTTTTGAAATTAAAATGTTTCTTGATAGTAAATATTAGCTTTTTGTTAAGAACTTTTCTTTTTGAGGCATGGTCTCACTATGTAGCCCAGGCTGGCCTTGAACTCATAGCAGTCTTCCTTCCTCAGCCTCCTGAGTGCTGGAATTATTGGCATATGCCACCACACCCAGCTAATGATTAGTTTTGAAGCTTCTTTGGTTTCTGACTTACTTTTTTTCCTAGGCAAGTACACAGACAGATGCCCTGAAATTGCCACCTTCCCAACCTCCAAGGCTTTTGAAGAACAAAGCATTATTGTGCAAACCCATTACACAGACTAAAGCTACTTCCTGCAAACCACATACACAAAACAAAGAATGCCAGACAGGTATGTTCCTGGGACTTTATTTTTCTTGAGGGAAAAAGAATGTAGAATCTGATTACCTTTGTTATGGAATTTTTCAGTTAGTGTACTTGTTTATGTATATTGATAATTTATTTCTCACAACATGTATGTAAGATATTTTTCTGAAGGCTAAAGAAGTTAGAACCTTAATAATAAGGCCTGGCCAACTTGTTGCTATGCTTGGGGTACATAGAAAATATATGATTTCATCAGTGTATCTAAACAAGTACCCTTTTAAAAAATATTTGATTATAACATTTTTTTAAAAAGAAGGGATAGCCAGGGATTTAGCTTAGTGCATAAGCGCCTCCCTGGCAGGTGTAAGGTCATGAGTTCAATCCCTGGTACCGCCCCAAAAAAGAGAGGATAGGGCATGTGGGCCACAAGCTGGACACACCTGGTGAATCAAAAAGAAGTAAGTCAATTGGTAATAACATCCTGTGACACTTTAATTCTTTTGTTAACTAATGGTAACATTATGGAATAAACATAACTTTAGAATCCTGTAGACAGGCTCTTAATTAAGAGATGGTATTGTTTAACCAGGTATCATTAAATTTGAACTACTCCACACATTTTTTTAAAATTTTATCTTGTTAATTTTATTTTACATTGTAATTATTGTGCTGTGCATCCACCCCAGGCCTTGCACATGCTGCATTCTCACACTCTTTCCCCCTTCCCGTATTTTAAATAAAGTCATTTGCCTTGGGGAGGACTTAAGATCCTTCTTTTCTTATGAACTAACTCTTGCCCTGCCAAAATCTTTGTGCCTTTTGTGAATGCTGGGGAGATGGTAACATTTGTTCTGCAAATGAGGTAGGGTGAGAAGTGAGAAGGATGGCCTGCCATCCTTGGGGTAGATCCTCCATCCTGTGTTTAGGAGCTGCTTACAAAGGGACCTTCCAGCCATTTAGCTACACTGAACAGAAATTTAACCTCTTCTGCTGTTGAGTCGAGGAAACGCAAAATGCTGGTGTCTTGTCCCTCCTTGTAAGTTTAATAACTTTCAAGTGGAATCTGACGGAAATAGTTCATTGATTCTTGCTACAGACACTGATAACATAGCTTCTATGTAGTGTCACAGACTTTCACTATTCTCACTAAATTTTAATAAATTTTCTTAAAGAAATGTTTCTTTCCTGTATGCCTTTAGGATAATTTCTTGAGTTGCATTTTACTAGTTTTCATTGACTTTTACTGTTTTCTAGAGAATTGGGTTATGTGTAGCTTTTCTTGCGGTCCACCAAAAGCCCCAGAAATTTAAAATAGAAATCCTAAATTTCTAGATCTGCAAGTTTCCTATACCAGTGCTTCTCAAACATCATTATGTACATGCATTACCTGGGAATTTTATTCAGTACATTCTTATTTAATGGGGCTCAAAACTTTATGTAAGTTTCCAAGTAAAGTCAGTGTTGCTGGTCATGGACCACACCAAATACTCAAGTTATAGATGACATAGTCATTTCTTGTTATTGTGACACAATAAATTCTGATAGTAATGATTTGTGTAGTATTATGTAACTTGGGTTATCAAATAGCTCTTGTCAAATAACATTTTTTTCTGTTCCTTGCATTATGATAAATTTGATCCTCTATTATTTTCCCACTACCTAGCTTTAGTTAAATTGTTGGCTTTTCTTGTCACTTTTACTCTTACGTTAATGATTTTATAGTTATCTAAGATACTGTCTGGCTCATAGAAAGTTTCTTATATGTGCTTGTTAAATAATGGGAATGAACCAACCAAACCATCTTTCTCCCTTTTTCCCAAGTTCTGTTTCATCTTTTTATTACTTTGAACATCTGCTATATATATTTATTCTTTTTGCAGATATAAACATCATATATTAGACTTTCATCGTCTTAGCTGTACGTAATTGCCTCCTTTAGTAGCTTATGTTTTTTTATTCAGTGGTAAAATGGCTACCGATTTTATCCTTCATTTCACTTTTTTTTTTTCTTTTTTTGAGACAAGGTCTCACTATGTAGTTCAGGCTGGCCTTGAACTCTCTTTGTAGCTCACATTGGCTGAACTTGCAGTGCTCCTTCTGCCTTAGCCTCTTGAGTGCTGGTCTTACAGGCGTGCACCACCACTCCCAGCTGTTTTTTTGTATTCTTAATTATAACCATTTCATCTGGGGTGAGATGAAATCTCAATATAGTTTTGATTTGCATTTCCCCAGAGTCATCCTTTTTAAATGCCATATTCATCACTTTATTTTGTGCTGTTTAGTAGCTGTCCAGTATCTACAGTAGATGATTTTAAAATGTTTATTATAACCTATCAAAAATTGTCTCCCTGTTCATTCTCCTGTAGCATATTGTGCATCTATTTGCTAGCGGTTTTCTATACCTAGCTTCTAAGACCACTTTTCTAGTACTTCCATTTATTTTATACTTAGATCGTTGCTATTTATTATGTTACTTGGTTTTTGTTAGTGCTCCATACAAGCAATTTTTTTTGCCTGTTTAGTTATTTCTCTTTTGTAAGAACTCCTGCTATCACAGATTATACTTTATTTTTTAAAATATGCTTTTAAAATTTTTAATTGACATGCAAGAATGTTTATGAGGTACAGATTGTGGTATTTCAATGCATATGTATAGTGTGTTATCTTCAGGTCAGAATAACTATATGTGCATTATGTGTAGCATCCCTTTTTTTTAATACTGGAAACCTTCAAATTCTATGCTCTTTTGAAATACGCAGTTTGTTGTCTTCAATCATTGTTACCTACTGTGCTATAGAACATTTGAAGTTCTCTTTCCAGAGGATCCCTGTACTCGTTGAGTGCCTTCTGTCTATGCTCCTCACTTCCCAGCTTTTGGTAACCGCTATTCTAGTAACTGAATTTTTTTTTTTTTTTTTGGTCTTTTTTTGAGATAACATTTCACTATGCAATTTAGGCTGGCCTTGAACTTACTTTGTAGCCCTGGCTGGCCTCGAACTCACAGTGAATCCTCCTGCCTCAGCCTCTGAGTGCTGGGATTACAAGCAAGCACAACCACACCTGGCTTACTAATTGATTTTGTAACATGAACTTTTTAGCTTGCATGTATAAGCGAGAACATTGAATAATTGTGTCCAGTTTATTTAATGGAATACCCTTTAGAGACATCCATGTTGCCATAAATGATAGGATTTCATTATTTCCAACTAAATAATATTCCATTTATATGCGTGGTTATGTGTATTATGTCACATTTTCTTTCTTTATTCATTTGTCAGTGGTCACCTAAGTTGATTCCATAACTTGATTATGGTGAATAATGTTAATGGAAAACTTAGAGGAGTGTAGTTATTGCTTTAGTGTACTGATTTCCTTTTCTTTGGATACAAATGAAATAATTGCTAATTATAATGAATTACTAAATCTAATGATAGTTCTATTTCTGCTTTGTTGTTTTAAAGAAGTCAGATCTCACTATGTTGTCCAAGTTGACCCTGAACTCTTGGGTTCAAGTACTCCTTTTGCTGTAACCCAACAAGTAGCTGGAACTATATGTGTATCACTGTTCCTAACTCCTGTTTCTTCTTTTTTGAGGAACTTCCGTCTGTTTCCATGATTCTTCTAATTTATATTGCTACCAACAGTAAATGAGAGTTTCTTCTTTTCTGTATCCTCACCAGCATTTTTCTTTTTTATTTTTTTCAGGTTTTATTATTATGTGTTTGTATTATATAATGATTACATTCCTTGTAGAGGATTGTATATAACATGTATATAACACATCCTAATTCTTTTTGCATCCTCTTTCCCTTTTCTCCCTCTCTCCTTTCATCTCTTGACCCCTTCCCATTTGAACAAAATCTACCTTCCTACTTCTAGTATCTTTTATTTTGCTCTTTATTTATATTTTGGATTTCTCATATAAGGGAAATTGATATTTTAGTTTCTGTGTCTCATCTACTTCATTTAACATTATGGTCTCCAGAAACATCTATTTTCCTACAAATGACTGAAGTTTATCTTTTATGGCAGAGTAGTATTCCATTGTGTATACATACATTTTCTTATTCCATTTATCTGTTAATGCTTAATGGTTTTTAACCTTTATAGGTTATAGAATAGGTTTATAGAATAGGTTTATAGAATAGAATAGGTTATAGAATAGGTTTATAGAATAGGTTTTTAACCTATTCTAACTGGGATGGAATTTACTTCACTGTGGTTTTGATTTGCATTTCCTTGATCATTAGTGATACTGAGTTTTTGGGGGGAGATGTTGCTGGGGCTTGAACTTTGCACATGGTAAGCAAGTTACCTACCTCCAGTCCACATCCCAAGGCCTTGAGCCTTTTTCATACTTGTTGACCAAAGTAATCAGCTTTTCATCACTCTGAATATCTGAAGTTGCTAATCTTAAGGAGAAAAGGTTTATTTTATTCACACTTTTGAAGATTCAGAGTCCAAATGGCATCACAAGGTTTTGGATGCCCCTTGGCTGCTTGGCGTAAGGAACATTGGTAGGAGCACCTGTGTGAGCAGTGATTGCCTGTTAAAAGAAGAACCAAGAGAGACTAGCATCTCGTAGTCCCTTCCAAGGGCTTCCCAGTAGGAGTCATTTCCCAGGGGTTCTGTCTCCCAATAGTCTTACTCCTGGGACTAAGCCTTTAATCACAATTAATAGTGCCGGGGGGGGGGGACGGACACAAACCATATTCAAACCTTAGCATTGTCTGTGTGTATATGTTCTTTGGTGAAACGTCTGTTCCAATCATTTGACTGTTTGTTTTGCTTTGTTTTTGCTATTGACTTGTTCAAATTTGTTATATATCATGGATGGATATTAACCCCTTTTCAAGTATCTAGTTTACAAATATTCTCTCCCATTCTGTAGTTTGTCTCAACTATCTTGTTTCCTTTGCTGTGTAGAACTTGTTTGGTTTGTTGTAATCCCATTTTTTATTTTTGTTGAATGTGTTTTTAGGGTTATATCCAAAAAGACTCTCCCCAGACCAGCATCCTAAAGTATTTCTCCTGTTTTCTTCTAATAGTTTCACACTTATAGGTACGACATTTAAGTCCTTAATCCTTTTTGAGTTTATTTTTGTATGTGGTAAGAGATACGAGTCTAGTTGTATTTTTTTATATATGGATATTTGTTGTTTCCAGCATCATTTATAGAATATACTATCCTTTTTGAAATGAAGTTTCAGTCATTTAAAATATTTTTTGTGACTTTTTTTTCTTTTTCATTAGAAGACACTCCAAGTCAGCCCCAGATTATTGTGGTGCCAGTTCCTGTGCCAGTGTTTGTGCCCATACCTCTTCATCTTTATACTCAGTATGCACCTGTTCCCTTTGGAATTCCAGTTCCAGTGAGTGTTCATTTAGAGATTAAGGGTGCATTTTCATTAATTAAATGCTTGTAGTTCTAAAAAAACTTCACTTGTTGGTAAAATATAGTTGATTCCTAGTGGCTGTTACTATATTATCATTATTACTTCTATGTATAGAAGACTGCTTTTGTTTTTACCCTGGTTTCTCAGAAAGTGTTATGATACAGCTTATTAAAAAGGTTATATTAGCAATAAAATTTCAGTGATTATACTAAATAACTTTTAAAGAGCTCTCATATAGTTTCCTGTGCTTAATGGGGTATAATATCTTCTTTTTAAATTTTTTTTATTTATTTATTTTTTGTCTTTTTGAGACAGTCTCACTATGAGTTCAAGCTGACCGTGAGCTCACTGTATCCCAGGCTGGTCTCAAACTTGTGGCTCCTCCTGTCTCAGCCCCCTAAGTGCTGAAATTCCAGCCATGTGCCACCACACCCAGCTCAACTTTTTATTAAAGAAAAATTGGTTATTTTTTAAATTGGAAAATTTTCCCATCTTAAATCCTTAGTGGGAACACTTAGTGAAGTATTAAACAACAAATATAAGCAAAAGCAATTCAAAAATGAAATGAAGCTATTGCAGAATTATTTTCAGTGATTCAGAGGTGTATTTTGTTTAGTGTCAAAGCACTTTCTGAATTATTTTAATGGCTCTAATCTTATAAAAATGAAGTTTCAAGAGTGTGAAATCATCTGCAATGAGAATATCTGAATTTCCTTATTTTATACTTAAATCATCTCACAGATAGTAATTTTGACAACAGATCCATGATTTGAGAATCTCTTAAGTCTATTTTTGGTCTTTCAGATGCCTGTCCCAATGCTTGTCCCATCCTCAATGGATAATGAAGACAAAGTTGCTGAAAGTATTGATGACATTAAGGAAAAGCTTCCCACACATCCATTTGAAGCTGATCTCCTTGAGATGGCAGAAATGATTGCAGAAGATGAAGAGAAGGAGAAGACTCTGTCACAGGGAGGTTGGTACAGTCTTTTTTGTTGCTGTTGTTTTTGTTTTTTGAGACAGGATCTTGCCGTGTATTTATGGGTGGCATTGAACTCACTGTGTAGCCCAGGCTGGCCATGAACTCAGCGATCTTTTTACTTCAACCTCCTGAGTGCTATTACAGGCATGTGTTACCATGCCCAGCACTCAAGTAATTTTAAATTTCACCACCATTTCTAGTTTTCTCTCTCTCTCTCTCTCTCTCTCTCTCTCTCTCTCTCTCTCTCTCTCTCTCTCTGTCATTTTTTTGTTTGTTTGTTTTTTTTGAAACAGGGTCTTGCTGTGTAGTTGAGGCTAGCCTTGAACTTACTATGTAGCCCATTTTGCCCTCCAACTTGTGCCAGTTCTCCTGTCTCAGCCTCTCAAGTGCTGGGATTACAGTCATGCATCACCACCCTATGGTCCTAATTTATAGTCACTTGTATGCTGACAAACAGAATCTTAGCATAGATAACCTTTTGGCTCAAAATAACTTATAGGTAAATCTCATTGTGTTATTCTGAATAAGGATGATAACAGCTAACATGATATGTGCTTCCTGTAGTACTCTAGGTATGGTTTATGTGTATTACGTGCACTGTCTCATTTAATCTTTGCAGCAGCTGTATAAGGGAGTATTGTTTGCTTTATATTCTTCATTTGGGTTTGTCCTGTTTATGTAATACTAGATGTAATCAAATACTTGATGTAATCAAAGTAATTGAACCTGTACTTGAATCCAGATCTGTCTGACTCAAAAACATATAATATTAATCAGTTTACTAACGTGTTCCAGAAAAATTTCTAGCTGCAATTACCATCTCCTTTCTTTTTGGATATAGAAAGAGAGAAAACAGTACTTATGAGTTTTGAAATATTTAAGTGAATTTTTTCAGAAGCCTTTTTATGTATCTTTAATGAACCAAGAAATGACACTTTTCTTGATGTTTCAACATTTTATTCAGTGGTAGATTTTAGAAAGCTAGCTGCTGGATTTTAGTTTTGCATAATGTTAGCTGGTTTTATAAACACTATAACATTTGGAAAAAACTGTCACCTTTTCTGTTTTGTTTGTAATGAGCATTTAAATCATACATTCTCTGGGTAGGGCTAAGGAGGTAACTCAGTGAGAGAGTACTTGCTTAAGATATTCTGAGAAATAGGTAAAAGCTTATTATCCCAGTGTTTCTCATGTTCTTTTTATTTTAAAGGCATGTGATACAATTTTAATATTTTCTTAAAGAATACAAAGGAAGTGAATTCTGTCAACTAATACAACTCAGAGAAACAGGGAAAAAATGGAATTCCAGAACAAAGGGAAAGTGCATCCTTGTTTTAGTTACAACATTCCTACACCTGCAGTGCCCATAAAGCTAGAACTTCATGACACAAGAGAGCTCAGTATGCAACAGCAGAGGTGCTGGAACTAACTGTAAAGAAACTAAATGTACCAAATATAACAGTAAAAGCTACTCTTTAGCAGAATTGTGCCCTTGAAAAAAGTAGGGCAGTAATCAAGTAGCCGAGCTGCTAGGCTGCTGCCACTCCCACCCCACCCCCAAATAAATAGTGAGTATAGCAGTGTAGTAGTATTTGTTCAGCAAGGACAGACAGTGTTTCACCCATTCAAGACAAACACTGCCACAGCTACATGAGCTCTGGCAGGGAATAAGAGTTGTAAAATCACAGGTAGTTCTAGTTAATCCCCAGGAATATTGAACTCCTACATTTATGCCATCTTCTCTCATCCCAATATTTGTTCACTCTTTTATTGTCTCAGTTTTCAGTGCCAAGATATATAAAACTCTACTTTAGAAAGATCTTGGGGCAATAAAAAGATCTGTCAATAATATGTCTTAGTCTTACAGGTTATACTTAGTAGTGTTCCAGTTTCCTTTATATTCCATCAAATTCAGTTCATGTCATTTATTCTAACCTTAACTCTGATATGCTAATCCTTTTGCCCACCACTACCACCACTAAGGGAGTATCATGTGAATCTGTCCTCCTGGTGCCTTAAGTCTTGATAGGAATCTCCCTCTTCTTCCATCAGAACAAAACTGTAGTGCCCTTAGCTACCGGTACATTAGAAAAACTATTTGTTCCTGGAAAAAATACTTGGATTTTACCAACCTTACTTGAGCTGGTATCTTTCATTTTTTCAGGCTGGACACTACCCACTGTCCACATGTCTTTCTCTGTAGTGTATGAGGCACAACATGTACATAGTCTCCCAAGCATGTGGGAAGTTAGAAACAATAGAGTGCTCTCCAGACCAGATGGAGAAGGATCCAGTCTCTTATACCCATTCAATTTGCATTCTCTTCTGTTAAGTATCTGTTACCCACTCTTCTGAGGGATTGAACTAGTGTGAGAAGAAGTATGTGTCAGATTAATACAATCACCACTGCACTGGAGCTTGTAATTACCCTGTGCACACAGTGAGAAATAAGACATTCTAAAAAGATCCTTGATTCTCCTACAAACTGTCCCTTGAACTGGTCACTAGTCCTGGAGGGTGATCCAACAATGGTGACTTCTCTCAGAGAAGACACACACCAGCATCACAGTACTGAGTTCCCATGGTTGTCACCACTTTCCAGCTGTCAGTGATAGGGTCATAGCATTCAATGCTACTCAACAGGGATTTGCAAGCATATCCTGCAATTGCATAGATTCTCCCCCGAAGCACTGTGGCTCCTAAATACCACTGTGAGATGGTCATATTAGTCCAAGAATCAGTACAAGTGTTGTTCAACAGAAGAAAGGTGGGCTTTACCTTCAAATCCTTCCACTACATAGGGCTGCTCCAGCACCAGAATACTTGGTGGCCATTGGTGTCACATTACTGTTTGGGCATCCTATTTCTCAGCTGAATTTGAGATATTCAAGCCATCATATTCTTCTAGACAGTAGATCACTCTGCAGGCCACTACTAGTCCAGCACCCACTTGGTTATCTGCATATCTCCTAGCATACTCCACTGGTCAATGTTTGGGTCGTATCATTCCATACTAGTATGGTGCCTGCTTCCATTACAGCCTTCAGCAATGTGGATCGTATCTCTCAGGTGCTAGCTCCAGCACGGCCACTCTGGACATTCACTGGGGCTACAGAATACCAGATCCTGTCCTCATCTGCTATGTAGTCCAAGCATTCTACTGAACTGAAGTGGGAATGGCCATCGTAACCACCAATTAAGTAGATTGGTCATGTAGGGACACAGAACGTCTCTTGCAAGTGATGCTTGGCAAAAAGTTCCACTGCTGAGTCTTGGGCCCCATATTTCTCAACCACCTCCATGGGAGACTGCTGGCTTCCAAAGCTCCCAATCACCAGAAGCAAATCATTGGCTCCTAGACGGGCCCTTGTCTGCTAGCCCTGCATCTGACTTCGAAGCTCAGGCCGCAGATGAAACTTCTTTGCTGTGTCAGCCAGATCCCTGCGCTAGATAAACTACAGCAGGTGAAAGGCTGAATATCTGTAAATATCCCTGGGGGTCAGCAGCAAGTCAGGCAAGGACTCTTCACGCTCTTTCTTGGCATGCTTCATCCAGTTGATGACAGTATCAAAGACTGTCTCTTCAAAATCTGCCTGAATTTCACCACACTTCTCCACTTCTCCTTGACTTAGAAGAATGAATTCTTTGTGCCATACTACTCCGGGAAAATACTTCTGGCTAAAAATCTCGGTTGTATCAGGTCAACACAGTTGTGAGTTTCAGCAAAATCCCTGATACCCAATTAGGAGAGTCCAGCTTACTTATCAAGAACTCAAAGCAGGCTTGCTTTACATCTTTCAGCTGAAGCAGACAGGCTGCAGGGAACAGTTCTTGTACATTCTTCACAGTCACATGTACTGTTTCTGTGTACACAAAGTCCAATAGGATTTCCATGGCATTTAAACCTTGGATGTCAACATAAGATTTTCTCTTCTCTGAAATCTTACCAGTGAACATGGCACAGAAGTAGTCATTGCAGGCAGCCAGCACAGCCTGTTGGGCAGGGAAGTCTTTCTGCTGTATTCTCAGCCTCACATCACAGAGGATGAGGATGGATTTAGCATGAGCATTTGTCATTATGTCTTTGGGGCCCATAATGCCTCCTACCAAACATATGGAGGAAGGCTCTCCAACTCTGCTTTTGGCTAGCCATATGGCAGGCCCGGCCCGGCCCCACCTGAGGGAATGGGGTGGGCACAAGCAAGCCCAGGGGCTCTGGAGTTGTCATTATGGTCTTGCTGATCCTGCTCTCTCTTTCACACACATTCTTTAATATATAATAATCTCATAATTCTGACTCATTTATATATCATTTAAAGTCTTAGAATAGTATTTTATGCTGGATCTTCTGACTTCTGATATATACTTAGTATGGCAGTTCAGGCAATTCCTGATGATAAACCTCATTTTAAATTGACATCTCTATTCACATTAATATTTAGCATTTATCAAGTTCTTTCTCTGCACAAGTACTGTGACATAATGCCTTTGTCTAAATTGAGTCAGAAAAGCTTAAAAAATAAAGTTTCAAGACAGTTGTAATCACTGTAGTATAGATGAAATGTGTGGTTTTTCTGTCTTTTGTTTCCCCAATCCATTTTGTTTCAAGGATAAGAAGAAAACAAGAAGAAAAAAAACTAAAACTAAATTTCAAAACACATGAGTCGGGGCAACAATGTAGATGAAATGTTACAACCACAGAGAAAGGAGAAATAAATTCCAGCTTGGAGGATATGAGGCTAATTTCACTTTGATTTTGGGGAGAAGAATCAATTTTCTTGGATAAGCAAAAAAACAAACAAAACCCCCACACTTTTCTACGTTAAATCTTTGAGATCCTCACTTTTCAGATACTGTGTATTTGTTAAAATTGTCCTCTGTCTAGTTCCATGTACCAAAATGCTCTTGTTTATTTATATTCTAAATGTATGAGCCTTTGAATACAACAGTAAGATCTTTATGTTGGGGGACTAGTTAAAGCTGATTTGTCAGTTTTTGAATAAATGTTCTGTGTGTATGTCTGTGTGGGGTTTAAAAAAAATGGAGGAGTATTTCAATTAATTTGAATGTACAGTGAAAAGTAAACTGGGTACAGAGATGGCATACCTGTAATCCTAGCTACTCCAAGTGACTGAGGGAGGAGAATCACAAATTACAGGCCAGCCTAGTCATTTTAGCAAGACCCTTCATAAAAGAAAATTTTAAAAAGGCTAGACATGTATGTAGCTCAGTGGTAGAGTGCTTGCCTACCATGTGTAAAGCCCTGGGCTCAGTCCCCATACCAGACCACCTCCAGCTGTCCAATCAGAAGAAAAGGTCTGTCTCATTATGACATTGTGAATAATTCTACTAAGTACTGTAACCATTGTTAATGCAGGTGATAGTTTAACAACTATTACCACTGATGTTTAATTAAAGAATTGTCCTTTGCATGTGTGAATTCTCTTTACTTAGTACTTCTTGGTATGTTTCATGTATATAATTGACTCATAATTTGAGACACAATTTGTTTATTGTATATCGTACATGCAAACTTTTATTATGTGATTTTTCTTTCTCTTTAGAATCTCAAACTTCTGAACAAGAACTCTTTCTAGACACCAAAATATTTGAAAAAGGTTTGTTCTTATGAATATATTTTGGTTCATGGAAATCTTACATTCTGTACATAATAGAAATCAATGGAGAATTAGTATTTTTGAGTCTAATATGTGTAGTTTTAGATATTTTTAATGGTCATTAAATGTCTGTGATGTGTGCTGTTTTGTAATGAAAGTATTAAAAGCTATCCTAAATATGTAAGCATTAATTAAAAGAATGTTTTAAAGTGCTTACCAAAATGCAGATCTAGTTCTGTGAAGCTGACAAATTACTTCATTCTGTGGTTGATGGTGTCCATCAACCATATCTCAGTTTCTGATATTTAGGTTAAGCATATTTCTGAAGATATCAACAGAGTGCCTTATTTTGATGAATTGTTTTCTTTATATTTCAGACCAAGGAAGTACATACAGTGGTGATCTTGAATCAGAGGCAGTATCTACTCCACATAGCTGGGAGGAAGAGTTGAATCATTATGCCTTAAAGTCAAATGCTGTGCAAGAAGCTGATGCCGAACTGAAGCAGTTCTCTAAGGGGGAAACAGAACAGGATCTGGAAGCAGATTATCCATCAGGTTTGTGCACTGCAACCTGTTCATCAAAAGTCCTTTATTTTAGAATGGCAAGACTCCAGATTGTCATTAAGCAGCTGTAATGTGTTAGAGATAATCTAGGGCACAGTGCTTTCTTCTTTTCTGGATGTTAATTTATGTCATACTGTTCTTTTACATGGTTAATTTGTTTTTTGAACATTTTTTGTTACCTTTGCTATAATAACCATTTATAAAAAATGTTCTCGATTTTTAATAAACTTTTATTTGTGTGCTGTATTCTTTGTTTCTCTTAACTATATAAGTAAAAGTCTCATTACAATACAGTGAAATAGTAGTGATTACTCAGTCTGTCTTTATCTGTGAGTTACTTACCTCACACCATGCTTTTTGCTGATTATTATAGAATCCTTTGACCCACTTAATAAAGGACAGGGAATCCATGCACGTTCCCGAACAAGACGACGACACAGAGATGGCTTTCCCCAACCCAGACGAAGAGTAAGCAGCAGTTTAATTTTTTTAGATTTTTCTTTTCTTCATTCTACCAGTATTTATTAGTTCCTGATCTTTACATAATTCTGTTAACAGCAAGAATCAGGCAGTTTCATACATTATTTTGCAGTCTCACACTTCGTTTTCATTAGGACATGGGGAGTTGGTACATGTACATAATACATCTTACGTCTTTTTCTTTTTTCATCTTTTTCTCCTCCTGCCCCAATCTCTTGGTCCCCTTCCCTTTTTCAAAAGAGCTGTCTTCCTATTTCTTATTATCTGTCTTTTCTTTTGCTCTTTATGTTTTGTGTTCCTTATGTAAGAGAAACCCTGGGATATTTAAGCTGTATATCTGATTTATTTCACTTAACATTGCAACCTATATTTTTGTGCTCTTCTTTTTGTTTCTTAAAGTCAGGAACTGTTTTTTATCTGCATTTCAGTCAGGCCTTTTCTTTTGTTTCTCTAATTAATGGTTTTGTCTTGTTACTTTAAAATGCATTCAACAATTTTTTTTAATTTTTTTTATTTTAAAGAGAATAAAATAGAAGAAACAAAACAGAACAAAGGAAATCTGAACAGAACAATGCAAGCAATACAGGACTTCACCAGACAACAGGACACCAACAGTGGCTAGCATGTCTTTTGTTTTCTTTGAAATAGTTGACTATACCTTCACACACAATAATATCAAGCATAACAAAATAGTATGAAACCATTCAAAAGAATGAAAGCATCATAGGACTTCAAAACCAGATAACAGGAAATGAACAGTGGCTACTATAATACCTTATTTTCCTCAAAAAAGTTGTCCACACCATCACACATAATAAAATCAAGTAAAACACAGCAGGATAGAACCAGTCAAAACAGAAGAACAAAAGCATAATAGAACTTCAAAACAAGACGTTAGGAAGTCAGCAGTGGCTACCATAATGTCTCATGTTCTTCAAAATATCTGTTCATACCATCCACACATAATAAATCAAATAAAACAATAAAAACCAATTAAACAAATGAATGAAAGCATTGTAAGACATCAAAAACAATAGGAAGCATTCAACGATTTTTAAAATACTATTTTCTCTTTGAAAAGTCTAATCTATTTTTATATGTTCTATCCTGAAGTTCACTATTTTGCATTATAAAAATATAATAGGACTATATAGGCTATTTTTCATGTTGGAAGGGTGATAGCCTTACTTTAAAAAAATTTAACTGCTAGGTTACAGTTCATTTAAAAACTATAAATTAGGAAAATACAGCTTAGTGGGGTTGGCAAATGTATATATGGCATAACTACAGCAACTATGAAAAATATCATTGCACTGAAAAGTGTTCTCATCATGTTTTATAGTCAGCCTGAGTTTCATTCATGTTGTTTCGTGTTTCAGTGGCTTATTCTTTTCTCTTTTCCAAGTAGCATTTTATTATAAGGACAAACCAAAACTTACACAGTTGTTTAACTGATGCTAGAAATTTGTGTTCTATCCAGTTTGCCATTATTTTGAATAAAACTGTTAGATTCTAGAATAAATTTTGGTATGAACATGTGTTTTGCATTTCTCTTGAGGAAAAACATCTGGGAATAAGATTGCTAGGTTTTATGGTAAACATACTTTCCATTTTATAAGAAAGCTGCTAGACTGTTTCAAAAGTGAGTAATACCAATTTTGCATTCCCAGCAGTGGTATGTGAGAGTTCATCAGCTCCACGATTTGTTAAAAGTTGTCTTAGTTAAATGAGGAAAGATTTGTTGAGCTCAGTTTGTAAAGGTTTCAGTTCATAATTGGCTGGTTCTAAGGCAAAGTGATATGGTAGAGGGGCAACTGTTCATGACAGCAGAAAACAGCAAAAGCAACAAGAAAGAGCAAGGAAAAAGAGAGACAAACCACTTTCTGTCCTTTATATTATATGCAGGCTACCCATCCTAGGGTAGGTGTAGCATTCATACCCTTAACCCCAGCATTGGACCATGAATCAGTCACAGACTCTAGATTTAGCTGCCTCTGAAAAGCCCACTCCCCACGTCCACATGAGGCTTTGAGGGGACATCCAGACACAAACTATAACAGATAGTATTGTTGATTTTTAATTTTAATCTCTAGTATTCACTATTCTACTTAGTTTGTGCTTCTTTCATGACTAATGATGTTGAGGGTGTGTGTGTGTGTGTATTTGCAATTAGTCATTTTTGGTAGAACATCTACTCAGTCTTTTCCACATTTTTTTTCCAGTTTGTGGGGGCTAGTTTGTTGTGAGCTGTGAATTTTCCTTATGAGCATAAATCCTTTATCATCTAGGATATTTGCTCTGTTCTCTGAATTGATTTTCAGAGTTTTTCTTAATGGTATATTGAAGATTTTAATTTTGAGGTAATATACCAATTTTTATGGATCTGTTTAATAATTGTTCATTAAAAAACGAGAGGTGGTGGTACATGCTCATAATATCAGCACTCTGGGAAGTTTGAGGATGGAGGATCGTTAAGTTCAAGCATAGGCAATTTAATGAGTCCCAGTATAACCAGTTTTGTCTCTGGGCTCTTGTCCTGGGGATGATGGAAGGAGAAAGATAACAGACACAGAAGTGGAGGATTCTCGGTGTGCAGTTTATTAAGAGAAGTCAAAGAAAGTTCTTGCTAGCTGAGAGGGGCTCCAAGGGAGGATGCTATGGAGGCATCCAGTTCAGGAGTTTAAATACAAAGCTAATTGGGTAGGTGCATGAAAATGAGACTTGAAGCAATGTGTTTTTAGGTAGGCCTTTGATGTTAGGAAAACAGACTTCCCTTGCAGCCCAGCTTCCCACTGCAAACTTCAAAGAGCTTCTTTCCCTTGTATTCCACTTCACTCAGTGTTTATCTCGGTTTACTCAAGTCTGTGTCCTAGCTGCCTAATATTTCTTTCTGCGTCTCTCTGGGGATGCTGCTCATTGTGAAGGCTTTGAGTTCAATATGTATGTGTGTTTGAAGGAGATAGAGAATATGCCATCACAGTCTTTATCTAACTCATCTGTTAATTTCTTTCTAGAAGATTTGTCGCTGTAACCTTCATGTTTGTGATACATATATGGGATCTGTTTCTGAAACTGTTGTTTCATCAATTTTCTTTGTTTCTTTTCTTCTTCTTTTTCTTTTTCTTTTTTTTTTTTTAGACAGGATTTTGCTATGCAGTATAGACTGATCTTGACTTCACTATGTAGACCAGGCCGGCATCGCACTGCTGGCCATCCTTCTGCCTCATCCTCCTGAGTTCTGAGCTTACAGCCGTAGGCTACCATGCCTGGTTTTGGAGCCTTTTTATGAACTCTGAATTCTTTTCTGTGCTGGTCATTCATGTTTTGCTTTTTTTTTTTTTTTCATCTAGCTTTCTATTGGTGTCTTCCGTAGAGCTGTTAATCATTTTATTTGACGCAATACATTTATACTTACATCTCCTATGAGCTTTTTTAAAACTATTAACTTTTTATATATATACACATATACATATATTGTTCTTTCAGCTTCTCACACTGAGACAATATGATATTTACACGTGTGTCTTAATTATTTCATTAATGCATATGTTATCAAACTGAATCTGTTTGCCTATAAAAGTCTTATCTCTTGAGTAGTACTCCATAGTATAAAAATACATCTTTTTAATCCATTCCTCAGTCAGTGGGCATTTAGGTTGTTTCCAAGATCTAGCTAATATATATTGTACCCATGCTATAAACATGGGTACACATATATCATGTAATATTATGTTTTTAATTCTTTTGGAAAGATGCTGAGAAGGATAATAGGTAGGTTGAACAGGATCTCTAGTTCTAGTTTTTTGAGGAACCTCCACATTGATTTCCATAGTGGTTACACCAGTCTGCATTCCCACCAACAGTGGAGAAGGATTCTTTTTTCCCCACACCCCCTCCAGAATTTGTTATTGCTTGATTTCTGGATGATAGCCATTCTTTTGGGGGCAAGGTGGAATCTCAGTGTTGTTTTAATTTGCATCTCTCAAATGACCAGTGATGTGAACATTTTTCACATATTGATTTGCTGTTACTATTTCTTCATCTAAGAAGTGTGTATTGATCTTGGATGCCTATTTTTGGATTAGGTCTTTAAATCAGGGGGAACTGATTTTTTTTAGTTGTTTATATGTTCTCAATAGTAATCCTTTGAGGAACAGCTGACAAACATTTTCTCCCATGTGGTGAGTTGTCTCTTCACTCTGTTGGTGGTTTCTCTTGCTGTGCAAAAACCTTTCCATAGGGTAAGATCCCTGTTGTTTCTTTGTGATAGTTCCCGTGCAGTTGGGGTTTTATTTATAAAGTCTTTCCCTACACCAATGTCTTCAAGAGTTACCTACTCTGTCTTCCATCAGACTAATATTTCTGATTGAATATTAAGATCTTTGATCCATTCTGATTTCAGTATAGTATAGTGAAAGATATGGGTCCAATTCTAATCTTTGGCATGTGTAGAGCCAGTTTTTCCAGCAGCATTTATTAAAGAGGTGTCAGGTCTTCTCTAAATTTCTTGTTGAATTCAGCAGTGAATCAGTCAAGGCCTGGGCTTTTCTTTATTGATACGTTTTTGATTACATTTTCAATTTCATTGATACTGGGTTATTTAGGATTTTTGTATCTTCTTGATTCAGCTTTGGTAATTCAGATGTATCTATGAATCTGTCCATTTCTATCTTATAAGTTTTCAAAGTAGATATAGATGCTTTTCTGGATTTCTGCGCTGTCTGTTGTCATTTCACCCTTTTCATTCCTACTTGCATGGATTTGAGTCTTTCTTTTTTTTGATAAGGTTGGCTAAGAGTTTGTCAGTTTTCTCTAATCTTTCAAAGAACCAACGCTTTGATTCATTCTTTGTGTTTTTTTCTTTTTTTGAGTCTCCAATGTGTTAATTTCTGCTCTGATATTTATAATTTCCTCCCTTGTATGAGCTTTTGGCTTAGTCTCCTCTTCTTTTTCTAGCAGTTTGAGCTTCAGCATTAAGTTGTTTATATGTGCTTGCTCTCTTTTCCTGATACGGATATTTGCTGCTGTAAATTTGCCTTTAAGACTTTCATTGCGTACCACATGTTCTAGTATGTTGTATTGTCATTATCATTCAATTGTAAAAGCTGTCTAATTTCTTTTTAATTTCATCTGTGACCCATTGGTTGTTCAGTAGGGTGCTGTTTAATTTCCATGTGTTTATGAAGTTTTTTTGGTTTTCTTTCACATGGATTTCCAATTTCATTGCACTGTTGTCTGATAGTATGCATGGGATAATTTCAGTTCCTTTTCATTTACTTAAGCATGTTCTATGAGCCATTATATGGTATATTTAGAAGAATATCCCATGTGCAGCTGAGAAGAAGGTGTGTTCTGATGTTGTGGAGTGGAACATTCTACTATAGACATCTACTAAGTCCATTTATTCAAAAGTTTGATTTAGTTCTAATATTTCATTATTGATTTTTTTTGTCTAATTGATCTTTTTGTGGCAGTGGAGTATTGAAGTCTCCCAATACAATTGTATTACAGCTTATTTGACTTTTCAAGTCAATTAGTAATTATTTTATATAGTTGGGTGCACTGATATTTGTTGCATTTACCTCTTCTTCTTGGATTGTTCCCTTTATGAGGATATAATGACCTTTTACCTCTTATCTCTCTTAATCAGCCTTGGCTTGAAATTTACTTTGTCTGCAAATAGAATAGCTACCTCTGCTTTCTCTGGGTTCCTGTCACATGGAATATTGTTCTCCATCCTTTGACTTTCAGTCTGTAAATTTCTTTTTGAATTAAATGTGTTTCTTGTATGCAGCATATTGTTGGATCTTGCTTCTTGATCCATTCTGCCAGTCTGTATCTTTTGACTGGTGAATTAAGACCATTAACATTGATGGTTATAAGTGATATGTATTGACTTACCCTTGTCATGTTGCTTTCCTGTTGTTGGCTCCCCCTTTTTCTCCTTCCCTCCAATTATTTGCCTTGCCTGGTGGATTCCTTCTGTTGAGGTTTATGAAGCTATCTTTCTAGAATTTGGAATGCTAGTTTGAAGGTCATAAATTTCCTCAGACATTTTTTGTCATGGAAATATCTTATTTCTCCATTAATTTTGAAAGATAGTTTTGTGGGGTACATCAATCTGGGTTGAAAGTTGTTTTCCTTTAGACCTTGGAGTACTTCAAGCTCTCTTTGAGAGTTTGTGCTGAGAAGTCAGGTGTAATTCTGGTGGGCTTCCCTTTGTAGGTAATTTTTTTTAATTGTACAGTTTTTTTATTTTAAAGAGAAAAAATAGAAAAATCAAGATACAAACAAACCAGGACTGGGGGTTTAGCTCAGTGGCTTAAGCACCTGCCTGGCAAGTGTGAGGTCGTGAGTTCAATCCCTGGTACCAAAAAAAAAAAAAAAAAAAGATACAAACAAACCTCAACAACAAAAAAAACAAAATGACAGCAACAACCACAAAAACCAACTATATATAGGTTTTTAAAACAATATGATTGTAATTTAACAGTGGTTGTTATCCTGTATGTTATTATCTTCAGAATAGTTGCTCAGGTTACCAGAAACAGGAATAAAACAAAACAGTAAAATGAAACAAAACATTGGATTTCAAAAACATGGCAGAAGGAAATCCCCACAGTTGCCACAATGCACATTGCCACCCTCCAAATAGATGCCCAGACCACCAGCTCCAGGCCTGCAAAGTCAGTCTAACAGTTTAAGGTTCAAGCTATTCCTTTCACCTCAGGTGCTGTCTTACCCTGAGTCCTCCAAATCAGCCAGCTGCTTGGAGGTGGAAGGGTCTCTTTGGGTTTTCCAGCCCACATACTCGCTGGTTCGTGAAGTGTGTGCTTTGTCCTCTTACTGAGTAGTCTCCTGATCCCCATGGCAGCTCCTGGTTCACTGGAGGGCATGCTTTGTCCTGTTGCTGAATAGTCTCCACCTGATTCCCATAAAGCTCCCAGTTTATCTACAGGTGATTTGTTTCTTTTGTCTAATACCTTTTAGGATTCTATTCTTGTGTTGAATTTCTGGAATCTTGACTACATATGCCTGGCTATAAATTTTGTTTTGATCATTGCTAATTGGAGTTTTATATGCTTCACTTAATTGTATGTCAAATTCTTTTTCTCTACCAGGAAAGTTTTCTGTCATGATGTCTGTGAACATTTTTTAAATGTCATTTGTGGTATCTCCTGCTTGTTCATTGGCTCAAATTAATCTTAAGTTATTCTTTGTCTCATCTAGTAGCTGCTGGATTGATTTCTCATGGTCCCTTGGTATTTTTGAGAAATCTTTCTTTTCCTAGTCACTAACTACAAGCCTGCCTTCAATATCTGAGATCTTTTCCTCACATTGGCCCATTCTGCTTCAAGTAGTTTTAATGGAGTTTTTATTCTCCTAGATATCTGCTTGAATCTGCTTTATGAATTCCATTTCTTTCCTGTGCTGAGTTTCCGTATTTTCTTAAGCTCATGTTTTGTTTTGTTTTGTTTTGTTTTGTTTTGTTTTGTTTGTGTTTGCTCTAATGTCACTAAGCATGGTGTGTATTTTGGTGATCTCTGTAGTTACCTGAAAGATTTTTTCTATTTTCGTTTTTTTCCAGAGCCTCATTTAATTGCTTTGTTGTTACCACTTCAGAGAGACCTGGTAGGGGCATTTCAAGTGGTCCTATCTCATTGCCCCCTGGATTTGCCTTTAGTGAACTGGATGTCTGGTGTTGCATTTTGCATGAGTGTCTTCTCATTTCATTTTCTCTTTTTTTCATTTTAATTCCTGGGGTGATAGTTGTAAGTTGCCTATGGTGGGTTGCTTTATTGGTAGTATTTAGGACTCTTAGGTGATGATTATTTCTCTGAGGTATCTTCCAGGGTTAGCTGGTTTTTGGATTTTGAATCTATTGGAAGATATTAACCTCTTTAGGTCATTGGAGATGAGAAGTTGTTGCTTGTTTGGCCTAGTTCCTGCTTCTTTGGCACTGTGCCATTGTCTTTTCTCTGACCCTTATTTAATCTCAGTCATGTAATACTAGGACCAACAGCTGTTTAGAACAATTATGTCAATTTTGGCTATAGTGGTACCAATAACATCAAACAGCCTAGAAAACAACAAACTGAGCTAACCCTTAATTTTCAGCTTTTGACCATATGAACTAGATTTGTGATTATACAAAATGTAAAACAAACCAGATAATTGTATGCAATATATCAGTCCGTAATGTGTCAGTTTTGCCCTGGAGGGTTAAAATTTTAAATGGATTAAGGAGAAGATAGAGAATTAGAAGAAGAGAAAGAGATTAAAAGTAAGATTGGAGGACAAAGGACGATCATGCCAACTTGGGGAAACTGGTACAGAAGATTGAAGGAAAAGAGAGAAGAGATAAAAGGAAGAACAGAACAAACCGTACCCACAAAGAGGTTAGGAACCACTTTCACACATAAAAACAATGGAGGAGAAAGAGAAAAGAAAAAGAAAAACTAATAGTCCACTTCCAGGATTTTCTCTGGTTTCACTAATACTAGTACACAACCTGGGGAGACAGAATCTTGAATCATGCCTGTCAATTCCAGCAAGTCAGCAGTTGCTTTATGGCAGGATAGGGGGTAGTGTCAGCAGGCCTGTCCTGAGACCAGACTCATTGGGCTTTCTGCAATACAAGCAGTTTCCATGGATCTGCACCAGCTGGGAGGAGCTCGGCAAAGCCAGCAGCAGTTCTGGGTTCCGAGTTCAGCCAGCCCATCTCCAAAATGGCTCCCAGCTTATCACTCTCCCTGCAGGAGGGCGAAGTCCTCTGCACTGTCCACCAGCCAGTGCAGTCCTGCACATACACTGCTTCCCTCCACTGCTGTATCTCCAAAGCTTGCCAGCCTTCATGGTAACTGTGACTATGCATCCCCAGGTTCAAAGAGCACCTCCCACGCAGTAAGTCCCATCTCATGGCAAACACACCACTGGCTACTGCCTTCTTCTTCATTGAAGTCTTTCTTTTGACTCTCTCTGTGGGCTTCAGTTTGCACTTCAAATTCTTCCTGAGTCCAGGGGACCCACTTCCTTCCTTGTTGTCTTCCTCACAATGCTATATTCCAGCATCCGGATGGTGACTCTCAGAGAGGCTATTTTGTCCTCTGTGTTCTGCTCCTCCCGCTCCTATGAGCTTGTGAATGCTTTATTGATCTGCTTCATTATCCCTTCTGGTATCATTTCACATAACTTGAATGCAGCTTTGGTTTCCTACTTTTTAGTGCCCCATGGATCAGCTTTAAGAGAATTGGGAGTTTTGGGAGCCATTCTGTTGGGTTGTTTTACCATGTTTCTGTTTTTGTTTCTCTTTTTGTGTTGAAGCTCATAGGCTGATTTATTGCAAAACTTTGTTTTTTAGTGTGGAGACTTCCTTAATTAATGTTTACTTTTCAGTCATACAGCCTCCATTGTGGGTAATTATCATTTTTCCTCTATCCCAGAGGATACCACCAATGTATATTTAAGGTGAGAGGTTGCAGGATATTTTGTCCACTACTGGGTTGTCCATGAAGGGTACACAGTATTGTTCCTGATCCCAAGGCAATACAGATATTGATATCTCAAGAAAACAAATTAATATCAGCAGCTAAGTAACCACAGTTACAGTAATAAAATTAGTGTCGCTTATTGTATCAAATACAAAGTGAATATAAACCCTAACGACCTAGTAAAGTACTACCCTTAACCACAGCCAAGATCTACAGTTATAATATGAACAGTAAGAAAAACCAAATACTGACATAGTATTGATCTTCAGTGAATACTAAATGGAGCAACTTTCCCCCTATGAACAGAAGAGCACTTTTCAACAGTAATAGTGTAAAGTTAACTAGTTAGAGATTCATAAAGCTTAGTAGTTATATTAGTAAAGATAAAGGAGGTGGGAAACTGAGAATGAATAAAGCCAAATTTGAAAATTTAATCAATGGAATACGAGAAGGGGGAGAACAAAGTGGCATAGGGCATGCTATTGAGTAAAAGGAAATTAATAGTGTTGGAGAACAGCTACAGGAAAGAATGAACAAGGCAAAGAAAAATGACAGCAAAAATAGGAAATAAAAGCAAGATAAGGAAGCAGAGAAGAAATTAAAAGGGGGAAAAGAAAATGAGAAAAGAAACTAAAAGAGGAAAAAGAAAAAAAAAGGATAATCCTTCCAAAAAATACCCAGAGAAAGAAAGATACAAATAAAACAAAATAGAGCAATCAGAGGAAGACTGATTCAAAGAAAAAAAAACTCCTGTGTTACTGAATGAATGGTTTCTTTCCAAGATCTGTAGTTTTGGGATCCATCCAGTCATGATTTTTTTTTTTTTTTTTTTGCCTACCTTTAGAGTCTATGTGTTTTTGAAGTGCTCTTCCTGCACCAGAGGCTCCACTCTCCCATTTCCCCCTAGAATGTGGTTATCGCCCAAGCCAAGAGCTATTCTTTCACCTGTTAGTAAACGGGAAATGTGATCAACCTTTTGGTCTCTGCTGTGTCCAGACTGCAGAGCAGTGGCTTATTTGGGCTGTTGCATTTAATGTCTGAAGTCATGGGGTCCAGGTATCCTCTTCTCTCCCTTGCTTTGTCCTTTTCTGTAATCAGGTCAGTTTGTTAGCTCTCACTTCTACTCCCATGTTCTATAGGAAAGCAGAATGTAATGCCAACTTGGCCTTGTTGGGTAGTTTTGGCTTTGTAGAGTTGCAAGACAGTACCACTTGTCTGGCATGGGTCTCTGTGCTTACATAGGGAAGGGGTGCCACTCAACTTCCAGTCCATGGTCTGCTGGCAGCAAGACCAGGATGGCATGATAGGGGGTCATTGTGGTGAAAGCTGTTCAATAAGTGATATCCAGGAAGCAGAAAGTTAGAGAATTGTCTTGCCAACTTTTGAATTTTGGTTTCTAGTTTAGTTCCATGATGATTAGAGACTGTATTAAGGTCTGTTTTATAGCCCAGAATATGATCTGTTTATGTGTTAAGTGGACCTGAGTGGGACTGATAGTTATTCGTATCTCATTGGTTGAGTTCAATATCTAGAAAATAGAAGATATCCAAATGTTGTTAGTTAATGCACTGTGATCATCTACATTTAAATTTTTGCTTTCTGGCCATCTTGGTTTTTTCCTTATGGGCTTTGGTTAGATTATCACTAATGTGCTTTCTAGTGCTAAGAATTCTGAAACTTCAGGATGTAAAGCTAAATTCCATATTTTATAGGTTTAGATAGTTTACAGCTTTGAGAGCTCTGTTAAAGATCAAACTTACATTTATATTCTGTAAATGTTTGGATTTCTCACAGGGACGGAAGAAGTCTGTAGTGGCTGTGGAGCCCAGGAGTCTTATTCAAGGAGCCTTTCAAGGGTGTTCAGTGTCTGGGATGACACTGAAGTACATGTATGGGGTAAATGCTTGGAAGAACTGGGTTCAGTGGAAAAATGCCAAGGAAGAGCAGTTGGATGTAAAGTGTGGAGGTAAATACGCAACATGAATTTGTCTTAAATGAGAGAAATATGGGGCTGGGGATTTAGCTTAGCAGCGTAAGCGCCTGCCTGGCAAGTGTGAGGTCATGAATTTGATCCCTGGGACCAAAAAAAAAAGAGAGAGAAATATAAGTAAGTAAACCCATTAATTTACTCAAAAGGTATACCTGATAAGATTTGGGTTTGGGCTTTTCATGTACTCTTCTTTCATTTTTTCAACTCATTTATTTGTCTTTCTCATCAGTAGGTGAACTTGGCTCATCCAGCCCATGTTCGGAGCCCTTAGGAAATGCTCAAGACCAGCCAGTCTCTCAAGAATCTTCAGAGGCAGGCTGTAGAGGTGAAAGTTGTTTCTCTGCATTCATTATGTTATTTATTACGTTACTGTTCATTTAAATTTATAATCACATGCTTAAAATTTTAAGTCTTAAGATAAATTAATAACCTTTTGTTTAATTATGAAGAGATTATAAAAGGTAAGGTTGTTTCTTACAGTGGTGAGTTTATGATAAAATATCTTCTTCAGCCCTACATCTATGTAGTAACCCATATGGAAGCTATTATTGAATTGTGCCCTACCTCCGTCCCTTCCTCTTCCTCTCTTCCTGTCTCCCTCCTTCCCTCCCTCCTTCCTTCCCTCCTTTCTCTCTCTTGTGCAAAAGCCTTACTTCTTCATAGCAATTTTTTCTAATAGTGAGATCTGTGTAACTGGCAGTATTTGTAGGTTTCACGTCAGCTGCTAAGAAATTTGAAATTACATAATATTTCAAATCAAGCAGTTGTGTGTATATAGTTGTTTTGTGAACAGTACTGAGAATTGATCCCAGAGCCTTTATACTGAACTATACTCTAGAGACCTGTCTTTTTTTAAAGCTAGGCCTGCACTTGTTTCTCCTGCCTCAGCCTCCCAGCATGCTAAAAGAGTATAAAATTGTAAGATCCACATTAGTTTTCATTTTCAGTAGTTTTTATACCCTGTTCTAAGTTTTTGCTTTCAGTTTATATTTTACTTTTTATTAGGTTTTGTTTTATACTTACACAATCAGTATTGAATGAGATGGAATAAGAATAAATGAATGTGTACATTATAACTAGAGTTTCGGCATTTTTCAGTTACATACTGTCTCTTACACCTGGATTTTCATACACAGTTAGCTGGTAGTCTCTTTCTGGTCTTGTGGCATACACAGCCCTCCTTACTGAAGCAGTTAGTAGATGTATTGAGCTGTAACTGACTCACTGAGTTCCTGCAGATCAGTTGTAATCTCTCTGCTCCAAAGTTACACAAATATTCTTGTAGTGTGGGAATTTGTTAGGCCTATAACCACTCCTCACTTTAACACATTCCCACCATGGTTAGCTCTAACATCAGACTATCAAATTCAAGGCAGAGCCACCTGGCAGCATTCTGTCTTAGAAAAGAAAGGTAGCTGGGCTCAATGGCACATACCTATAGTCTCATCCACTTAGGAGGCTGCTGTAGTAGCATCACTTGAGCTTACAAGCTTGAGACCAGTCTGGGCAACATAGTAAGACCCTGTCTCAAGAAAAGTAGAAGGAAAAAGAAATCAAGGGAAGAATAGAGAGGAGAGTTAATATTGTTTTAAGACAACCAGGCCTAAATGCCATTGACAAGGGAAATACCTGTCTGTTTCTACACTCATGCAAGGTACATTGGATTGAGAGATCAAAAATGGTCCTTGCCCTTATAAGCGTTTGTTTTCCTTATGTAGAGTCAACATAGAGGAGCACAAGTATATCTTTGAAAATGTGTGTTCCTCTCTTCCCATCTCTGGGGGATGACTGTGATCCTGCCTGCGTGTGGGCTGAGAATCAGACATCTCATGTCGTCCTGTCCCTCATCCCGTGTCCCCCCTCTCTCTCCCCCCTGCCTAGCAAGTGGGAGCCAGTGAACTACACATCTTGTGAAAAGATTGGCTATGTTACTTAGTATGAGCTCTCCATATGCAAAGATAAGGACAACCATTTGGAAGAAAAAGAGACAATATGACAGATAGTGAAGATCTCTGGTTGTCTAGTTTGAAATTTATGCTTTCTTATGTCCCATTCTGTTCTGTTTTGTTGTGTTTTACTCCCTTTTAAAATAAAATAAAATTTAAAAAAAAAAAAAAGAAAATGTGTGTTCCTATTTAAATGAGCAGTATCT
>PVJX010001455.1:0-162048 GCA_004027295.1 Dolichotis patagonum | reverse complement strand
TAATGTCTGGTCTTGAAGACCTGTAATGCCCTCCTCGTCCTGCTCAGATCAATTCCATACTAGGTTGTTTCATGTGAATTCCCTATATGTGACAATATGGACAACTATTTGGAAGAAAACAAAAGTCAATATGATAGAGAGTGAATATCTCCAATTGTCCAGCTTTGAAATTTATGTCTTACATTGCTTTCTTGTGATCCGCTTTGCTCTGTTTTGTTGTATTTAATTTTACCTTATTGATATAATTGCATGTATATTTGAGTGGGTAAAATGGATGACCATATTGTTGTTTTTGTCAGATCGTGGAGCAGAACTGTTAACTGTCTCACTGTTTGAATGTCTACTTTACATGCTTTAACTTTGTAATTTGAACAACTATTTCCAAGAAGTCAGTATGTAACTAGTCAAGTAATAATTTCTTAGGTTTTATTGTTGTACTTTTCCTTTTTTCCTTTGAATACTGTATGGTTGCTACCCTTTATTCTGTTTTATTTTATTTTGTTTTTTCCTCTTTAAATAAAATTATTAAAAAAAAAAGAACTCCAGTTAGCCATAACCAAAATAAATCTATACTCAGACACACAATAATCAAGATCTCAGAAATTCAACACAAGAACAGAGTATTAAAAGCTGTTAGAGAAAAGACACAGATCATCTATAAAAGAAAACCCATCGGAATCACAACAGACTTTTTTTTTTTTTTTTTGGTACCAGGGATTGAACTTACAACCTTGTGCTTGCCAGGCAGGCACTTACATCACTGAGCTAAATCCCCGAACCCTAGACTTTTTAACACAACCCATCAACTCAAGAAGAGATTGGAGTGAAGTATTTTAAGTCCTGAAAGAAAACAACTTCCAACCCATACTGATGTACCCTGTAAACCTCTTTCAAAATTAATGGAGAAACAAGATACTTCCATGACAAAGAACAACTGAAGGAATTCATGACCATCAAACCAAATCTACAAAGAGTATTGGAGGACATTCTAGAGAGTGATGAAAATGACCACAGTTCCAGGGACAGCAGCAGAGTGGGATCACTGAGCTGGGCAGACACTTGAATGGAGGGGAAAAGTAGGGAGCCAAGGGCAGGAAAAATGCATGACAGAGACAAACCAGTGCATGTTAGCCATAACCATTGATGTAGATGGCCTCGATTCACCAATAAAAAGAAACCCAGCAGAGTGAGTCAAGAGACAAACTCTATCAATATGTGGTATACAAGAAACACATTAACTCGAAACACATTAACACATCAATATGTGGTATACAAGAAACACATTAAATTCACAGAAAGTCCATGGAGAAAAAAACAATGCTCTATGTAACAGGAAACCAGAAAAAATCAGGGGCACCTTGCCCATCAAGCAGGCACTTACGCCACTGAGCTAAACCCGTGGCCCAAACAGTTTATACTTCTGCTAAAAAATATTTAACTGTGTTAGAATAAGAGCCACTTAAAAAAATGTATTAAGCTGGGTGTGGTGGCACATGCCTATAATCCCGGTACTCGGAAGGTTGAGGCAGGAGGATTGCCCCAAATTCAAGGGCAGTTTGGTGCTACGTAGCAAAACCATGTCTCTAAATAAATAAATAAAATATTAACAGAAGTATACAGAAATGAGTTTTCCTTTATTTTTTTTCTTTTTTTGACACTTTTTTTTGGTCCTCAGGATTGAATCTAGGATCTCATATTGAGTTACATCTCATATGTGTATGTTTGTTAAATTTTGAGACAAAGCCTTGCTAAGTTATTGGGAACCCAGCCAAGAATCCTGATTGTCTGTCTTCTGGGTACAGTGAGAAAAATAAGAAACAGAGACAAATCTGGTAATACATGAATGGCTAGGAATCAGTGTCTCCACATGAGTCCTCTCCCGATGCTCCAAAACAGCCACTATTTATTAGGTGTGTACAGTGGTAGTCAGGGCTCGTGAAATGTTCCAATTCAGCAGAAGACTCATACTCAAAATGGCACAGACAGTGAAATGCTAAGAAGGAATATAATCCTGGGGTGATTCAAGAAGGCATAATTGATTTTATACTTAGAAGAGTCAATGGGAAATCTCAGATGGGTAGTATCAATAAGTTCAAACCTTCATTTTATCCCACAGAGAAATATGCAAAATTAGCCATTATGAATTTGCAACAGTAAACTGTCCAGGCTGGGCTTCAACTTGAAATCCTTCTGGCTCAGCCTCCCAGACTGCTGAAATTACAGGAGTATGCCATCATACCCTGCCCACTTTCCCCAGTTCTTACATATCACTGTAAACATGATATGTCAAACTAAAAGAGAACAAAGATGGTTAGATTTTCATTCATTTGATAAAACTTAATAGAAGTGTTTAGAAAATTTTCCAAGATTACAGCAATGAATGACTTTTTTTAAGAGTAGGAAAATTTATTGAGGAATAGGAATGGTGAATAGAAATAGTTCCTGATAGACAGGAGGGGTCCAAAATGAGTTGCTAATGAGCTCACTTCTCTGAGAAAATTCTATAGAGCAAAGTCACGAGGTGGGTAAAAAGTGAGTCAAAACAGGGTAGCAGTTTGGCTAATACTAATCCAATAGTATCAAGGGATGACATCATTAATCTTGGTTGATATAGTCTTACTCTTGTTTTAAATCTTAGTTTTAGTAGGTTTAGTCTTAGTTTAGTTGATGGGAGAGGATAGCCCACCCAATGAGATAATGATGGTATCAATAAACTCAGATTCCTTTTATCTCGTAGGGAAGGATGTAAATCTGGCCATTGTGATTTTTTTCCAATCAGATTTTATTGGTGCATTTATTGGTGGTTCACATTCATCACAGATAATTTGTACCTGTACATGATATAACTTGTTTCTGTTTTTCCCCATTACCGTACCCTCCCTTTAACCTCCCCTTCCCCATTTACAGAAGCTTTGTTTCCATTTTTTTCTTCCTTTCTCATTTTTGTTTACTTTTCCCTTATTTCCTCCCCACTCCCTTGTTCCCCTCCCCATCTGAACATTTTCTTCCTATTTCACAATACCTATTATACATTTTGGTCCTTATTACACTTTTGGTTTCTCACACCAGAGACATAATGCAATATTTACCCACGTGTGTTGTTTTATTTCACTTAAGGGTATGGTCCCAAAGTGCATCTGTGTACTTAGAAACGGTTCAAATCTATCCTTCTTTATGGCAGAGTAGTACTCCACTGTATATATGTTAAAAAAAAAATACATATTCTTGCCGGGCTGAGGATTTAGGTCAGTGTCTTAAGCGCCTGCCTGGCAAGTTCGAGGTCATGAGTTCTATCCCCGGTACCAAAAAAAAAAAATATTCTTTATCCATTCACAAGTTGATGGGCATTCAGGCTGTTTCCAAGATTTGTCCATTGTGATTTTAATCTTTTTCAGGTGTGCTTCCAGTCACAGTTCCAATGTGTTCTTATCTACTGCACTGACTTCCTTTGAGGGGCTAGTCTTGTCTTATGGTCTATAATATTTCTACCCAACTTAGCTGCCTATCATATTCCTCCCTCTGAAGAGGCATTCCTAACTGCAGTTAGGGGAGAAGAGGTGTAGTTTCCATCTAGCTGCTTCAAGCTGAGAAGGGTCAGTACAAGGGAGACCACAGTCAGGGACCTGCTCCGGAAAAGTAACATAATGTATCTTAAACAGAAGTCTCGCTGTGGTTTAGCAGTTATTTAATATAAAAACCGCATCTTTGTATCCATTCATTGGTTGATGGGCATTTGGATTGTTTCTAAGATTTAGCTATTAAAAACTGTGCAACTCTAAACATGGGTGTGCATGTATCACTGTGCTATGATGCTTTTAATTATTTATTTTTTTTTTTTTTGGTACCGGGGATCGAACTCATGACCTCACGTTTGCCAGGCAGGCGCTTAAGCCACTGAGCTAAATCCCCAGCCCGATGCTTTTAATTCTTTGGGGAAGTTACCAAGAGGTCAAATGGGACCTCTAGGCCTCGTTGTCTGAGGAATTTTCACACTGATATTCACAGTGGTTGCACCAGTGTCCACTCCCAACAGTGAAAAAGGATTCCCTTTTCCCTACTAGATCTTTTACTTTCTTCATGAGATTGATCCCTAATATTTCATTTTTTGATGCTATTATGACAAATAGCAAAAAAAGAAAGAAGAAAAAAGAAAGGTATGGTTTCCCTAATTTCTCTCTCAGTGCATTTGTTGTTGGAGTACTGAAATGCTAGTGATTTTTGTGTTGACTTTATATTCAACTATGCTACAGACTTTGTTTGTTAAATCTAGAATTTTTTGGTGGAATTTTGAGGATCTTCTATATAGAGTCATCTGAAAATAATGATAATTTAACTTCTTATTCTTATCTTTTAAATTGTATTTCTTTCTCTGTCTAGTTGCATTGGCTAATACTTTCAGAACTATATTGAGTGAGAGCCGGGGCAGTGGGCATCCTTGTCTTGCTCCTGATATTACAGTGAAAGCTTTCAATTTTTGACCCTTCTGTGTGATACTGGCAGTTTGTTTGTCATAGATGACTTTTATCAGATTGAGATAAAGACCATCTATTTCAATTTTCTGTAAGATTTTTATCATGAATGGGTGTGGGATTTGGTCAATCATTTTTTTCCACATCTATTGAGATGATCCCATGGTTTTGTTATTAGCTCTTTTAACATGGTGTATTTTGTCTTTTTTTTTTGTGGGGGAGGGTACTGACAGTCAAATTCAGGACCTCACACTTGCAAGGTAGGCACTGTGCCACTGAGTTATATCCCTGGCCCCCTTAATATTATATATTAGATTTACTGACTTCTAATTATTTTTATTTTGAAACACTGTCTCACCAAATTTCCTGGCTTGATCTCAAACTGGTGATCTTTTTATTTCAACCCCCTAAATACCTAGGATTTTGGGGTTTTTCTAATTAACAACTTTCCACAAAACTGAAGAAATTCTTAAGTGAATTGTTATCTGATGGATTACTAAGACAAATTTTTGGGAGACAGATTATAAAATTGTTTGTTATAAAATGAGTAATTTTATAAAGAATAACGTAGGATCAGTTAAATTTAAATTAATTTAGTTATAACTACATTTATGAAAAGTTTCTTCCAGCCAGGCATAGTGGCATATGCCTTTAATTCCAGCACTCAGCAGACTGAAGCAGGAGGATCGCCACAAATTCAAGGCCAGCCTGTGCTACATACTGAGACCAAGGCCGGCCTGAACTAAGCAGTGAGACCCTTTCTAAAAAAAAAATGGGTGTATACTGTTGGGCTATGATGCTTTTAATTCTTTCAGGAAGATACCAAGAAGGGGACTATCTGGGTTGAATGGAACTTAACTTTTCATATGCGTGTATTATTTTGATTTACACTAAATTTACACTAAAATAATTATATTATTTTAAAAGTTGTGATATTTTAAGGCGTGGGAATTATGGTGAAACCTATCAAGTGTCTCCAAAAACTGTTCTCTGCTGAGGGTGTCCAGTGTGCCAACTTACCCCATCCCTGCTACCAGGCATGGCCATGTCATTGTTCTGGCCGTGATCCTGAGGAGCCAAAGTCCCGAGGACCGCTTCGGGCCTCATCCCAGGAAACACTTTGTTAATATCTTATTTTATATATATTATATACCAAGTGTTTCTAAACTGAAGTAATTCGATGCCCACCATCATCTATTTAAAAGGTACACAAACAAGCTGTTGTTTGTTTGTTTGTTTTTGACACAGTGTCACTTTAGCCCACCTTGGTCTTGGACTCAAGGTGATCCTCCTGCTTCAGTGTCCCAAGAGCTGGGATTACAGATGTGCACCACCACATCTGGTTTTTTTATTGAATAATTTATTTTTTCATTAAATATTTTAAAGGCAGAATTGCAGCAGTTTATTTCACATGCCTATGTTATTATCAAACCTATTACTTATATTTGTGCAATAAACATACAGAGAGGTATTTCAGATGCAAGCTAGAATTTTCAAGAAAGAATACCTGGTTTTTAAAAGTTCTTCTAAGGAGTATGTCAAGGGATAAAGCACTTTTAGGGGCTATTTTAACCTTGAGGAAGCTTCAAAAGAACCTTTGAAGATTGAAAACCGAAGCTCTTTAGAAAGCTTCAGACTCCCTGTGCTGGTGGAACAAGCAGTTCTCCTGGCTCCACTCTGCCTCGCTGGAAGAGGTGTCAAGGTCACTGTCTATAGGGTTCCTAGCCAGGCGTGTCCCTGGGGGTCGGGAGTCGACCAGTGGTGCTGCTGGATAGGTGTGGACCCATTTCTTTGGACCTCAGAGTGGTTCCTGAGTGTATCACAAGACAAGGGCTGTTTGCTTCTTCCTCTCAAAAGCTTTCCTTTCTTGGTAGTCCTGAGGATTCGTGAGTTAAACATTCGCAAAGTACTTGGTAATATTTGGCCAAGAGTACAAAGTCGTCTTTATTATTGTTGGCCACTGTGCGAGTGTGGAGTATCGTTTTCTTCCCAGGATGGTGGCATCACCATGCTTAACCCCAGGACGCTCTGCCTGGCTCTGGCAAGGCCGCCTCATTTGCATAGTAGCTGTGAACTAAGCTAACAAAGGCCTCTGCTTTCCCCTTTTCCTTCTAGAGTTTCTATCTGCCCAAGGTGTGGGGGGTCTTCTCTCACCTCGGCCCCACTCCACCTGTGCCGTGAGCAGGACTCCTGCAGTGGGCCGGAAGCAAACCCTGGGGCAGGTCAGTCAGGAGCCCTGAGTTCTGCCCCCATGGCACATCATCTTCCTGTGACCTGACCTTGTCTACTCTTGTGACCTGGGACAAGTTACTCCACTTCTCTGAGCCTGGCTTTCCTCACCCAAAAGCCAGGGTTGGAATAAGTAATTTTTACAATTCCTTCAAACTTGAAATGTCCTCATAGCATGTCAAAATGTGAAACTACTCTGAAAATTCAGTATATTGGTGGGTAACACCTGGGAAGATGTGGTACTCACCAAGGGCAATACAAATGAATTAAACTCATGAAAGACACTACTTTCTAAAGTTCTTTCTTTATCACCTTCTCTCCCACCCTACTTTTTTAGATAGGAGCAGGCTTTCTATCTGGTTCAGGCTGGCTTCGAACTCATGGTGATCCTTGGGTTCCAAGCATATGACACTATGCCTGGTTTACAGTTCTTTGTTTTATTTAATTTTGTTTGTTTGTTTTTTGAGACAGGGACTCACTCAATAATTCAGGTTGGCCTTGGACTCACTATGTAGCCTAAATTGACTTCGAACTCGTGAAGATCCTCCTGACTCAGTCTCACTAGTGCTGGCATTACGGGCATGTGCCACCTTGCCCAGTTTAAAGTTTTCTTGAGACCCACTTTTATAACAAATGGATTTCATTAGACCCATGAGGCTGCTAAGCCGTGGTAGTACTGGTGGTGGTGATGACCATGGTAGTACTGTAGATGGTGCTGAGGTGATGTGGTGGCTATGATGACCGTAGAGGTGATAGAGGTGGCACTGGTGGTGCTGGTAGTGGTGGCTTTGACAGGCAGAGGTAGAGGTGGTGAGGGTCTTGGAAGTTAATGGTGGCTGTCAGTGGTGTAAGTTTCACAACAATTTTGAGTAAAGACATACATATGCTGTATATGTTTCTATAGTTACGATATATATTTATCACAGAATCTGTCTGTCCTAATGATTCCCACAGTATTCAGCACACAGCCTTGCAGGAAGCAGGTATGCATAACTGTTTGATGAAAGAGTTCTAAACATCTGACATCTAAAGCAAAAAATTTACTGTAATGAATGTCTGAGGGTTAATTTCTCCTGATAAGACAGAGTTTCTAAAGGAACTGTCAAAACACGACTGCCCAACTCATTTTAATTGATCATGTCAGGCTTCACTCTGCAGGGGAGATGGGTGTCTGTAAAAGTGACAGAGAAAGCAGTGCTAAAGAGACCTCTCAAGTAAATCTACTAACAATGACCAAACTTTTATCAGAAGTTTGACTTGGACTTTACCTGAAAAGTAAAACTAACAAATATGGAAATATTTTACCTCATATAAAACAAAATTTACATTATTCGAGAACACATAATGTTTCCAACAAAAATTGACAACACAAAACATCCTTTTTCATATGCAAAAATGCTTAAAGGATTTCAACAACTTCCGCTATTGCCTTTGTTTTTTTTTCAAATGATTCCCCTACTTTGTGATTATCTCTGTTGATTGCTTTCTTCTTAGTTTGTTTACTGATTTACTAGATAAACAGGTTACAAACCTGGTGTGGTGGCACACCCTTGTAATCTCAGCATTCAGGAAGCTGAGGCAGGAGGATCTCTGTGAACTGGAGGCCAGCCTATCTACAAGATGAGTTCAAGGCTAGCTTGAAAGGCTGTCTCAAAAAGGCAAATTAATTAATTAATTAAATCTAATTTTAAAAACAGTGCCTAATTACTTTGTAAAAATAGTTGATTTAAAATCAATTCATTTGGTACTTGACATGTCATTTACTTGTCATATACAGTACTTACATCAGCAGTACTAGACTACAATTGAAAGGATACAAAAATTAGCATGCTGGGTGAGGTGGCTCAAACCTCCCAGCACTCCAGAGGCTGAGACAGGAGGACTGACGTGAATTCAAGGCCAGCCTGGGCTACACAGTGAGTTGAAGAAAGCCTCAACTACATAGTGAAACTCTGTCTAAAAAAACCCAAACAAAACAAAACAAAACCAAAAAACAAAAATAGAAGAAGAAGAAGAAGAAGAAGAAGAAGAAGAAGAAGAAGAAGAAGAAGAAGAAGAAGAAGAAGAAGATCGGTATAGCCCCTGTGCAAGGATGACACACAAAGTATTCCATAATTTTTTAGTCATGATCAAGAAAAAAACCTATAGCAAGTCATGTAATAGTCAAGTTTCTAGAAATTCAATGCAAGAACAGAATATTAAAAGCTATTAGAGAAAAGAAACAAATCACCCTTTAAAAAAAGCCCATCAGTGCTGAGGATTTAGCTCAGCAGCACAACTGGCTGCCTGGCAAGTGTGAGGTCCTGAGTTTGATCCTTGGTACCTGAAAAAAAAAAGAAAAAAGAAAACCCATCAGAATCACAGCTGACTTCTCAGCACAAGCTGTCAAGTCAAGGAGAACACTGAGTGAAGTATTTCAAGCCCTGAAAGCTGAAAGAAGAAAACCTCCAACCCAGATTGATGCACTCTGCAAAACTATCTTTTGAAATTAATGGAAAAATAAGATGCTTCCATGACAGACAACACCAGAGGAAATTCTTGAATATCAAACCAACATTACAAAATTTCTAAAGGACATTATAGAAAGCAATAAAAAGGACTACAGCTCCATGAACGCTGACAGCATGATCCATCAGGCAAAACAAAAATTAAATAGGGAAAAAAAGGGAGCCGACAACAGGCAAATAACATGACAACAGTAAATCAATATATATATTATAACCATCAATGTTAATGTTCTGAATTCACCAATCAAAAGAAACATTAGAAAAAAAAAAAGGAAACATTGGCAGAATGAATCAAGATGCAAGATCCAACAGTACACTGTATACAAGAAACACATTTAATTCAAAAAGAATTTCATAGACTGAAAGTCAAAGGATAAAAAACAATACTGCATGTGACAGGAACCCAGAAAAAAGCAAGTGTAGCTATTCTATTTCCAGACAGAGTGAATTTCAAGCCAACACTGATTAAAGGCACAAAGAAGGTCGCTGCATCCTTATAAAGGGAGCAATCCAAGAGGAAGTGATAACAATCATAAATATATATGCACCAAATACTGGTGCTGAACTCTATAAAACAAATATTAATGGACATGAAAAGTCAAATAAGCTGTAATGCAATTATTTTGGAGTATCTAAACACCTCACTATCACGAATATATCAACTGGACAAAAAAGTCAGCAAGTAAATATTAGAACTGAACCAAACTTTTGAACAAATAAACTTAGTAAATGTCTACAGATTGTTCCACCTTACAACATCAGAGTAAATATTCTTCTCAGCTGTACACAGGATATTCTCTAAAGTATGAGCTTATAGAATATGCATAAACACATACAAAGGAATTAAAGTTACACCATGAATATTAATCAGACCACAGTACAATGAAATTGGAAATCCATGGCATGAGAAAACACGAGAACTTCATAAACACACAAAACTTAAAGAACAGTGGCCCTGAAGCAAGGCCAGCAGATTGCTATAGCTGCTGATTTCAAACAGGAGCCTAAAGAGAATTCTTTCTGTGGTCTGTTGGCCATTTCAGAACTTTAGAAATGGAATGGTCAATTCATCAGAAAGAAATAGCAGGTGAGTATCGCATAGTTTAGGGGGCATATCCCTAGATGTGTATGAAGTACTAAAGCTGAATCAAGAAGACACAAAAATTCTAAGTAAACCAGTATCTGTCAATGAAATTCAAAATGTAATTAAAACCTACCAACAAATAAAAGCACAGGCTCTGATGGATTCAGTGCTAAATTCTACAAGAAATTTAGGTAAGACCTAATACTGCTCATTCTTAAACTCTTTAATGAAATTGAAAATGAAGGAATACTCCCAAATTCATTCCTGGAAGCAAGTATTACCCAGATACCAAAACCAGAGAAGGACCCAACCAAGAATGAACTACAGGTCAATCTCCCTAATAAACACAGACACAAAAATTCTCAGTAAGATATTGATTCATAGAATGCAGAAAATCATCAAAATTGTACACCATGACTAAATAGGATTCTTCCCAGGGAGGCAGGGATGGTTCAACATACATAAATCAATACATGTAATACACCATATCAACAGAGCCAAAGACAAAAATCACGAGATCATCTCAATAGATGCAGAAAAATCATTGACAGAGTCCAACAGCCATTCATGATTTAAAAAAAACCCCTACAGAAAATTAGAATAGAATATCTTTATCTCAGTCTGACAAAAGCCATCTATGACAAACCAACATCCAACATCATACTAAATGGACATAAACTGAAAGCTTTCACTCTAAAATCAGGAACAAGACACAGAGGCCTACTGTCACCACTCTTATACAACATAGTTCTGGAAATTGCCAGAAATACAGTTCTGGAATTGCCAGAGCAATTAGACAAGAGAAAGAAATATAAGGAATAAGAATAGGAATAAAGATGTTAAATTACCATTATTTGAAAATGGCATGATACTCTACATACAAGACCTTGAAAATTCCATCAAAAGATTCCTAGATTTAATAATCAAATTCAGTTGTGTAGTTTCATACAAAGTCAACACTCAAAAATCAGTGGCAGGCTGGGCATGGTGATACAGGCCTATACTCCTAGCATTTGGAAGACTGAGCCAGGAGGATAACTTCCAGTTCAAGGTCAGTCTAAACTGCACAGTGAAACCCTGTGTCAAAAAGAAAAAAAGAAGAAAAAAATCAATAGCATTCCTAAACATAATAACAAACTTACTGAGAGAGAATTTAGGGAAACACTACCTTTCACAATCGCATCCAAAACAATGAAACACCTAACAATCAATTTAATGAAGAAAGTAAAAGATATCTACACTGAATACTACAGTATTCTGAAAAAGGAGATTGAAGAGGCTATCAGAAAATGGAAAGATATCCTTGGGTATTGGGTAGAAAGAATCGATATACTGAAAAGGCCCAAACTTCCAAAATTGTTACACAGTTTTAATACAATCCAAATCAAAATACCAATAACGTATCTCACAGAGGTAGCAAAAACAATCCTAAATTTTATTTAGAATCAGAAGAGACACAGAATAGCGAAAGCACATTGGAACAATGAAAACAAGGCAGGAGGCATCACATTCCCTGACTTGAAATTATATTACAAAGCTACTGTGATTAAAAACAGCATGGTACTGGCAAAACAACAACAACAAAAACAGACCTAAGGATACAAGGTAAAGATTAGAAGGTGCAGAAATAACTTCAAACACACGTGGTTACTTTATCTTTGATGAAGGAGCCAAGCACATTCGATGGAAGAAAGATAACCTCTTTAATAAATGGCTTTCCACATGCCAAAGATTAAAACTAGTCCTATATCTTTCACCATGCACTGAGCTAATAAAAAATAATTTAAAAATCTAAATATTAAAACAGAAACTCTAAATCTTTTAGGAGATAGAATAGGTAGAACTCTTGAAGACACTGGTGTAGACAAAGACTATGAACAAAGCCCGATCACACAGGAAATATCACAAAGAATCAACAACTGGGATCTCAAATGGATGCAACTTGAGAACATACTCATTAGTGAAATGAATAAGACACACGTGTAAACATCATATTGTTTCATTAGTATGAAAAACTGAAAGAAAGGGCCAGGGATTTAGCTCAGTGGCTTAAGCGTCTGCCTGGCAAGCATGAGGTCGTGAGTTCGATCCCCGGTACAAAAAAAAAAAAAAAAAGAAAAAGAAAAACTGAAAGAAAAAATGTGTATATGTATGTATATGTATACATATATAAAAATATAGTTATACTAAAAAAACCCTGGGATCTCATCTTATTAAAAAGCTTTTGCACAGCAAGAGAAATCACCAACAGAGTGAAGAGACAACCCACAGTGTGGGAAAAAACATTTGCCAGCTGTTCCTGAGACAAAGGATTATTACTTAGAACATGTGAAGAGCTGGAGCTGGGCATGGGCATGGTGGCTCATGCCTGTAATCCCAGCACTCAGGAGGCTGAAGCAGGAGGATCATTGTGAGTTTGAGGACAGCCTGGACTATGAAGTGAGTTCAAGATCAGCCTGAACTGCGTAGTGAGACCCTGTCTCAAAAAGATTTAAAAAAAAAAATCAGATGCCCCAAATTCAAAGACCCAATACAAAAATGGGCATCTGAGATGAATAGACACTTCTTAGATGAAGAAATGAAAATAGCAAATAAATATATGAAAAAATGTTCAACATCACTTGTCATTCAACAAATGTAAACTAAAACAACACTGAGATCCCATCTCACCCTAGTAAGAATGGACAATATAGACTAGTGTGACCTCTGTGGAATTCAGTGTAGAGATTCCTGAAAAACCTAGGGGACTAGAGGTTCCATTTGATCCAGTTATTTCCCTTCTTAGTATCTTTCCAGAAAAGTTGAGACCATCATACCACAGTGATATATGCACACCCATGTTTATAGCAGCATAGTTTGTAATAGCTAAATCTTGGAAACAAGGCAAATGCCCATCAACTGATGAATGAATAAAGAAGATGTGTGTATGTGTTTTAATTCAGTCCAGTACTACTCTGCCATAAAAAGAGTAAGTCTGAGATAGTTCTAGGTAAACGTATGCACCTTGAGACCATATTTCTAAGTGAAATAAACTAGGCTTATATGTGTAAATACCTCATTATTTCTCTTGTGTGAAAAATCAAAAGTGTAAATAAGGACCAAAATGCATCATAAATATTGTGAAACAGGAAGAAAATGTCCAAATGAGAGAGGAAGGGGGAGGGAAAGAGGAAAGGAAGGAAGGGAAAAAACAAGAAAAGAAGAAAAACATGGAAACAAAGCTTGTAAATAAGGAGGGAAAGAGGGGTTAACAGGAGGGTAATGAAATGGTGAAAAAAAGAATCTGGTTATATCATGTGCTAGTACAAATTTCTTATGATGAATGTGACTATTATGTATACCTAAAATGTAACAATACAAAACACGTTCTTTGAAAAAAAAAATCATTTGCAAGCTTACAGTTTAGCCACACATGGTGAGACACACCTGTGATCCCAGCATTCTGGAGGCTGAGACAGGAGGATATGAGTTCGAAGCCAGCCTGGGCAACAGAGTGAGGTCATGTACAGTCTGAACTACATAGGGAAACTCTGTCTTTAAAAAAAAAAATTACATTTAGGTTTCCATTATGTGGGAATCAAGATACCCTCAATGTTAAGCCTGGGAGAGATGTTTGAGTGCATGTTTTTATTATAGGAGGCCTTTGGCATTCTTGTGCCACAGTGTATCACTGAAGCTTATTGTCATTAATATTTGGATAACAAAGTTACTTTGTATTCACTTAGCCAGCGTCTACTTAATATTACTGTAAAAAGCTTACTGTGGCAGATTGTTTTGCAAAGATGTTTGCAACAAGGTTTCTCATCCCACATGGTCTGGTTACCACCAAGTTTTGCTATTTTGGAAGAAGAGGAGAAATCTATGTCCTTTCTGCTTGAACTTGGGTAGACCTGTGAAAGTGACAATCTGGGACTTCAGAGGTTAGGTGGTGAGGAATCAACCCAGCTTGTGCCTGGTTATCTTAGGACCTGTTATGGCTTGTGTCTAGAGGGGACACCAAAGCCTCATGCGATCCTAGGTGGGCATTTCTCAGAAGTGGCCAGATCTAGAGTATGTGATGCTATGATTAAGGGTGGGTGATTATTAAATCAGTCCAGTGACTGGTTTGGCATTGCACTAATTCTAATAGCTCAGACTGAGTATAAAAGGAACAGAAAAAAGCTGCTTCAGTCCCTTGCTTGCCTTGCTGCCTTCTGCCTGCGGTGAGCAGTTTCTCTCTTGTGATACCCCTCTGCCATGCCACCTGCCTTGGAGCCAGCTGACTATGAACTGAAACCTCTACAAACTGTAAGCTAAACAAACCTTTCAGCTACTGAGTTTAAGGTAGCTTATTTTATAGCAATAGATACCTGAAATGCTTACTTTAATACGCTGGTCTTTATAAATATTTCTAATGTAACAGCACTCTAAGATATGAGTTTTACTAGCTTCTGGGACAGTGTTTGCTCTATGAAAGCTTCCCATCCATTTCCTAGCCCTGGCCTCTAGCTACAGGTCAACACTTTACTCCATTAATTAGACTTCACTGTATTCTTGGCCCCATTTTATTCCAGGCATTTCAGGTCTGGTAAATATGAAGGACCTGCCTGAGAGAAGATGTGGACCAGGAGGGAAGGCAACATGAATGGTGGGGTGAGAAACCTATGAGACAAAACAGAGCATAGAGAAACTGGTCCATGGGGTGTACCGGCCGGCCACCTGCCTTTTCTTCTCACTATTTGGGCACTCTAGGTAGTGGAATAGGGTGCTAAGATAACAGAATTAGGAGCTGAAATGTCTCTGTAGTCTGTGTGCTGGCATCAAAATACCAAGCTTCTGGGGTTGGGGATATAGCTCGGTGGTAGCATGTTCCTTGGGGTCTATCTCCAGGAATGGGGGCCGGACTTCCTTGAGTGTGCAAGGCTTCACTAGAATAAATTTGTTTATTCTAAAACATAATGAGTACATTCCTTATGGGGAGTTGGTACATTTACATGTTGCATCTTAATCCTTTTTACTTCCCCCTTCCCATCTGCTGAAATCAGTTTGTGTCATATAAGAGTTAAAATGACAATGCTGTGCATGGTGGTACATGCCTGTAACTCCAGCATTTGGGAGGCTGAGTCAGGAGGATTGCTGTGAGTTTGAGGCCAACCTGGGTTACACAGTGAGCTCAGGGTCAGCCAGGACTACACAGTGAGACCCTGTCTCTAAAAGCAAAGCAAAATAAAATAAAACAGAATGAAACAAAACATTAAAAGGCCCAGAGTGGCCCCAAAGGAGAGGGAGCAGCCATTTTATGAATTTTCTAGGCTCAAAGGAAATAAAAGAGGGCTAGGGATTTAGCTCAGTGGCATAAGCACCTGCCTGGCAAGTGCGAGGTCGTGAGTTCGATCCCTGGTACTGCAAAAAAAAAAAAAAAAGGAAATAAAAGAGACACTTATGTTTCTTTGCTTTGTTCTACATATTAGATACCAGTTCAGTTTCAGTTTAGAGAAATTAATTCAAAGCAGCTCACATAGCAATAGAGATTTATTGGTCCTATGATTATATAATGTGGTATGGTTGCATCTAGTAATTCAAATATCTTTGGGGATCTGTCTCTTGTTCTGCCCTTATGTCACTGTGTGGAAACTTACAAAATGCCTGATCCATGAGCCTGAGATACCATGCAAAGTAGCATTTGATCATCAGAACACTTTGCATCCAAGGAGGTACAAGAAAGATGGCTGGCTTTAGGATCCACTGGTTACTGATTGAGAATTAGCTAACCGGCTACTGGCAGAGCTGAAGCACCAGCTCACTGTGGGAGTTTTCAGGGACTGGGTGCCATCTTTCAGGGAGCCACATTAAATCAGATACTTTACTATGTTGCGGTGTCACAGGAAGAATTATGAGTCCAAGACCAAAGACCCATTGACCATTTCTCCAGTGACCCATTAGGGAACCTTGAGCTTCCCATCCTTACAGTTTTGGGCTCCGTAGAGCAGGAGCCCTCCGGAGCCCTAACATGGTGTATTCTTGCCAGGTGACATCGTAAGGGTACCATTGAAATACAATCTATGAATGTCACTTTGGCACTTTAGAATCCTGTCCAGGGATTAACAGGCAAGAAGAGTCACCATCATTCTTGCTGGGTCAGTAACTCTAGGGAGGACCGAAGGCCAGAGCGTCAAGGAATATGTGCAACCAGGAAATCCAGTGGGTGCCTCAGCAGCACCTTTTGCAGTTATGGCTGTGAGTGGATCCGTTCCAAAAAGAGCGTGAGGACCAGCTTCCTTCAGGTTTTTCACCTTTGCCCGTGTCCCTCCACGATAGCTCTTGACTACCTGTGTTAAGATCTGTTTCGTAGTGGATCTGAGCCAACCCACACACCATGCTCTTCCTCAAGGAATCATCTATTTTTTCCTTCACCAATAGTTTACGCACTGAAAATCAAACAGATACTTGGTGTTGTGAATACAGATATCATTCAGCCAGTTGACTCTTAGTTGAACTCTCCTGAAGTGCACCTGGGTGGTTTAGCTTCTTCTAGAACTCATGACAGAGAAGCAGGGGTCTGCTGTTGTTTTCAAAAGAATGAGTTCACCTTCAAAGTTTTCTTTGATTATTTTTATGGTTCCTTTCCTTTCCTCTCTTAATAGGCTCTAGTATTGGGACTCCATCTCCTTTAAACTACAGAACTGTGAGTTCAAGTGGAATGACATTTCCAAAAGAATGAAGATTTCTGATTTAACACTTAGAACATAAGACTGGGTTCAGTGGGCCCATCGCTTAATTTTCTCCTGTAACTTTGTACTTTAGTGTAACAGTAGCTGGTTGTACACCTCAGTACATTTCCCTGAGGGATATTTGTTGACTCACTTGGTATGATGACTGGCAAGGACTGTGCATGTGCACAAAAGTGTCAAAAGGAGATTTGGACACACCAGCTCCATCCGACTGGTTTTGCATATGTTTACACGGGCATCACAGGGGGTCCAGTAGACCCACATCACTCTGGGATTTGTAAAAAAGCCAGTTGATGTTGAAAATTTAGATGCGTTTTTAAAATGAATAAATAATAGTCAATAAATATTGCAAAATTCAATGCTTTATTTTTATGATATTTTTTCCTGTTAAGTACTCATTGTTTAATATAAAACTCACAGAATTAAAATTAATAATTCATCAATAGAAATATTGTAAAGCACCTTGATGACTGAGTTATTCTTACGCTCCAAGCTCAATGTATCATGCACTGCTAAGTCTAAAAAGAAGGAAATAGAACTGTATATCTTTTCTTTAATAAAACATGTTCTGAGTTCAAAATGACCAAATAAATTCAGAGATACAACTCTTTTAAAAAATAGGTATTCTAGGGCATGGTGATGCATGCCTGTAATTGCAGTACTCTGAAGGCTGAAGCAGGAGGATTGTAAGTTAGAGAGCAGCCTGGACTACTCAGAAACAAAAGAAAGGGGGAGAGTTACTTCCATGTCAATTAGTGAGAATTCATATCCCAAAGGATTTCTTTTTTTTTTTTGTGGTGGTGGTGGTGGTAGTGGTGGTACTGGGTTTTGAACTCAGGGTTTTCACACTGAGCTACATACAGCTCCCTCCACCACCATCACCATCACCACCACCACCACACACACACCCATACACACACACACACACACACACACACACACACACACATATACACTCCTCAGCCTCCAAGAATACTGAGATTCTAGGCCTGGCGTCACCATATCTGGCCAAAGAATTCTTTAATGCCTATAAATACTCAAATAATCAGGGTTTGATTGAATTTTAAGTACCTCTGACACATGTGAGTTTTCATTTATTTAATGAGAGGGAGGAAACAGTTAAACATCCATTTAAACTTTAAAAGCCTGTGTGCACTGAATGGCTATTAGATGACAAAGCATTGTAAAATCACACTATGGTCATTGAAAGAAAAATAATGGAAGAAATAGCCACCACCCCTGCCCCACTGTTTAAGGAAAAGACAGAGCTGTGTATGCTCACAGAGGCGTAAGTAATTAGGTCTCTAATTCAGTTAAGAGATATATACAGTAGTCTGAAAATTTGAGAAGCACTGGAAGACTTCAGTCCTGGGTCTGTTTTGCAAGTTCATGGCATCTGACAAGATACAAATGTTTCTGAAATTTAGTTTCCTCGTTGGTTAAAGTAAGGGGGAGATTGTTTTGACACAGGCTTTTGCTATGTAGCCCAGGCTGGCCTCAAACTAGTGATCCTCCAGTCTCACTCTCCCAAGAAAAAAAGGGTTTCTAGTAATTTTTTTCTACTTATTCATGTGTGACTGTGTATTTAAAATTGCTCTGTAGTTATCAAATTATATACATATATATCATTTACTGTTACTGAGGTAATTGAAAGACTAAGAACTTTCAATCACTATGATGAGGTGGAGAAATCTTCAGTCATATGCTCAAATTAGAAGGTATGGGCAAACGCTATGTGAGAATATTCTACCCTTTGCAGCTAAGATTATTTGAGAAGACAGGCGTTCAAAGGAAAATCGGTCAGTTCTGAGCATGTGAGAATTGCACTTGTGCCCATGTGTGTCAGCTCTCTTGTGGATCCAGATACAAGTCCCGGGCCCTGGCCCTCCCTGGTGTTTCCATGTGGCAAGTCCTCTGCTCCCTGGCTTTCCCAGGACTGGCCCTTCTGGACTAGGCATTCTGCAGTGGCCTGCAGTGAGCCCAGCCAATGCTGAGACCTAGAGTTAATAGCAGAGTCTTTGTTTGCCTCCTGTCACCAGGAAAGATGAGGCAAGAGACGGACAGTGGCTTGAGTAGCTGGTGAAACCAGACTTGGCACTTATTAGGGGGAGGAGCCGAATGACATCCTCAACCAATGAATGTCCTGTCAGATAGCAAAGGCTTCCAAGTGCAGTTTTATTTTTTTCTTTTCAAAACCAAATTTCATGCTCGGTGTTGTATACACATGTAATCCCAGCACTCAAGAGGCTGAGGCATGAAAATCAAGCCTGGGCTACGTAGTCAGTTTGAGAGCATCCCGAATTACATAGTGAGACCTTACCTCAAAAAGATATATCTATATATCTATATATCTATATATCTATATATCTATATATCTATATATCTATATATCTATATATACACACATATTATATATATACATATTATATATATATATAAAATTCCTGTGGACAAAGAGACTTACTGTCCCATAGGGTACATATATAGCTTTCTGCCTTGAATATTACACTATGACATCTGAAAGGGAGAGGATGTTTTAAATAGCCACCTAGCTGGAAAACCTATAAGTAGATTTTTTTGTTTTTGTTTTTGTTTTATTTAGTTTTGTTGAGACAGCATCTCACTACGTGGTTCAGGCTGGCCTTGAGCTCACTTTGTAGCCCAGGCTGGTCTCAAATTTGCAACAATCCTCCTGTCTCTACCTACTAAGCGCTGGGATTACAGGCATGCACCTCCACACCCATCTGGGGAAGTAGACTTTTTTAGTGCCTTTAAAATGCAAAAACAATGAGTTGGGTGTGGTGATGCACACCTGTAATCCGAGCACATGCGCGGTTGAGGCAGGAGACCACTGGAAATTTGAGGCCAGCCTGGGCTACAGAGTGAGGTCAAGGCCGGCCTGGACTGCCTAGTAAACACTGTCTCAAAAACACAAAACACAGAACTAAAAGCACCAACTAATATATTTGTTATTTGTTCAGTCTAATTTCAAATAAATGTTAATTTTTTTTGGTGGCAGGAATTAAATCAAATAAATTTTAATTGTTTCTTTAAAATGGTGCCTGTGATATGCACAGCATCATAGCTGGTACAACATTGCTTGTGTTTAGTTTGAAACACAGGAACAATGCATCTGAGCAGTATTCTCTAAAAAATAATTTGAAATGCTACCACCGCATCAGAAGACCAATTTAGGCAGTATTCAGAGAACATGCTGAGTATTTGTTTTCTCACGTTTACTTTTTTAAACAGCACTGACAAGGATAATAAGAAAGCTTGCTGCCAGACTAACTCAGGGCTTCTTATTTCAGAATACTTGACTATGTTTTGCCACCTATATTCTGTTTTGGGTTTTTTTTTTTTTTTTTTTTTTGGGTTTTGTTTTTTTGAGACAGTCTCACTACGTAGCCTGGGTTGGCCTTGAACTTGTGGCAACCATCCTCCTGCCTCAGCCTCCTGAGCCCTGGGATTACAGGCATGTACTGCCACCACACCCGGTTTGGTATCTGTATTCTAAAAATGCACAAATTAGATTTTGGGAAGTAAACTCCCACTTCCTAGATTTTCTGTAGCTTTTTCTGGCAGCTCTGAACTTTAAGTCCTTTCTGTGGTTTCCTCTGATACTTCAGATAGCATTTCTTTTTGTTCAGGAGAGGTGGGCAGTACGGGGTGAGGGATGGCAGGGGTGGCATTGAGGAGGGTGATAAAAGTTCTTTTCTGTTACAGTCCCACAGAAAAGCTCAGGTGCTCCCACAAATGCAACGGTTTCAAGGATTTTCTCTTGTGGTTCCTCTTCCAAACGCTCTCACTGGTGTCAGGGCAAGTGGCTTCTCACAGTTCCATGTCTTTCTTCAAATCCAGCAGCACCGCTTTCTCCGGGGTCACTACAGACACTGTTCTCTCTGCTTGAGACTCGAGGGTTGATTTCCACAGATGGATTCTCCATTCACAACATCAACAAAGACTTTGTAAATGTCAGCAGGAGTCCTGATTAAAGGAGTCTGTGGGCAGAATGGCTACTGCTAAACTTTCTCTTCCCTTGGCTTCTTTCTTTTCCCTGATATTTATTTATTTATTTAGAGACAGGGACTCATTATATAGTGCATGCTGGTCTTGAACTTTTGAACTCATGGTGGTCCTCTTGCCTCAGCCTCTTGAATGCTGGGATTACAGATGTGCACCATCAAGCCTGGCTTGTTTTGTTTTGTTTTGTTTTGTTTCTCACTGTGTAGTTCAGGCTGGCCCCTAACTCACGGCGATCCTCTTGCCTCAGCCACCTGAGTGCTGGAATTACAAACATGTGTCCCATATGACTGGATTGTTTTCACTGAATGTTTTTCAATTTTTTTTTTTTTTTTTTGAGCGGGGAAGACAGCATCTCACTATGTAGCCCAGGCTGGCCTTGACTCACAGCCCAGCCACCTGCCTCAGTTTCTCTCAGCCTCAAGAGTGCTAGATTTACTGGATTTACAGTATGTGCCACTACATCCAGCTCAAAAATCCCTTTTTTCTTTTTTTTTTTTGTACCAGGGATTGAACTCACAACCTCATACTTGCCAGGCAGGTTCTTGTGCCCCTGAGCTATATCCCTGGCCTCAAAATCCCTTTTAATTTCTCTCTTTATGTCACCACTATCACTTCAACATCACTCATTTTTCTGCAAATCTGTCATTTCAACTCTAGATTTAATGTCTTTCAGTACTTTTTAAAAACCATCTATTGTTTTCCTCCTGTGCTCTCGAAGGTGTTCAGCCAAATCTACAGCCGGTGTCGCAGAGCACTTTGCAACCAGCTGTCCCCGGGAGGACAGTGACTTCCTCAGCGTACATAAGAGTTCCTGGCTTCCAGGCCAAGGCGCCAAAAGGCACCGAGATACTGTCAGAGGCTTATCAGGCAAGGCACCAAGCCTTTCAAGAGACACTCTTCATGTCTCTTCTTCCTGTAATCCCAGGTACCCAGGAGAAGGCCGCAAAGTTCAAGTCCAGCCAATTTAGTGAGACCCCCTTCTCTGCTTCTCCCATCCAGACCCACACAGTAGGATCGCAGAGCCTCACCTCGCCTGCTGGCTGCACCTCCACCCCACACTAAGCTTGAAGGACTACTGGCTTTGCACACAGTAGGGGCTCAAAAGTTCCATATTTGGGGCTGGGGATTTAGCTCGGCAGCAGAAGTCCCTTCCTGGAAATCACGAGGTTGCGAGTTAGATCCCCGGTACCAAAAAAGAAAAAAAAAAAGAAGAAAGAAAGAATTTCTCCATGATTGAAACAAAAAATAATAAATCTGCATTTGCTTTGCTACAGGGAAGGCAGAGTCAGAATTACTTGAGTACAGGAGTTTGAGGCAAGCCTGAGCAGCCTGGTAAAATAAAAATAAATAAGCCAGGCGTGGTGGCTCATGCCTGTAATGCCAGCACTCAGGAGGCTGAGGCAGGAGGATCCCTGAAAGTTCAAGAGCAGCCTGGGCTACAAAGTGAGCTCAGGGCCATCCTGAATTGCATAGTGAGACCCTGTCTCAAAAGAAAGACACAAATAAATAAATAAATAAATAGTATATATTTGTGGGACGAATGGATAATACGGAGCAACCTTAAAATTTCCCTCCAACCACTGCTAATTAGTTCTCCACTAATCTGTATCAAAAATGATACAAATAAATATGAATTGCACTTCTGAGTGTGATGATTGCCATGTGACACATCTACGCAGATCTAAGTATATATAGAGAAGCATTTATCGTTGTATTTTGGGGGCATTATTTTGACATCCTTTTTATTCATTTACCCAATTTTTTGTTTTTTGTACTGGGAATTGAACTCAGGACCTTGCGCTTGTCTAGTCAAGTGCTTATGCTGCTAAGCTATATCCCCGGCGTACTCAGTGTTTTTGAACAAAGTTTGAATTTAATTTGCTTTTGTGGCACAGGAGATTGAACCCAGGGCTTTTGCACTGAGCTACATTCTCAGTCCTTTTTATTTTTTATTTTGAGGCAAGGGCCTGTAAATTGATAAATTGCTCAAGTTGGGCTCGCTTCAACTTGTGATCCTTCTGCCTCCCCTTGTCGGTAATCTCAGGACTCCGGAAGCCTGAGGCAGGTGGATCACAGGTTCTAGACCAGCCTGGACAATCTTCCAACTAAACAAGTCCCTGTTTCGAAACAAAATAAAACATTCTGAAACTGGCTCGGGATGTAGTGCTGTGCAAACGCTCTGAGTTCAATCCCCAGCAATACACACACACACACACACACACACATTTTCAATGCCCTGTCCCCAAAGATGAATAATAAAAACAATGAAAGAAAAATAATTCACACAAAGTACAAAGTTAGGTGGGATGTGGTGGCACATTCCTTGTAATCCCAGCACTTGAGAGGCTGGGGCAGGAGCATTGCTGTGAATTGAGGCCAGCCTTGGCTATAAAATGAGTTCAAGAAGCAAGCCTCAACTACACAATGAAACCCTGTCTCAAAAAGTTAAAAAAAAAACTCAAACAAAACAGCAATCAAACAAAACCCCCACAAAAGTTAAATCAGGACTAAGCTGCAGGAATCCGTCTTTCCTTTGGGCCAAGCACAAAGCTGAAGCGATGGATACTACAGAATGGCGAGTACTTGCATTCACCTACCTCATCATCATGCATTGCTGTAGTTAGCAAGAATGACAAAGAGAAGCATGACAGTGAGTCCGGCACCTGAGGGAGCTAATGCAAAAATGGGTGACAGCACCAACTAGATTGGGTTAGAGTTTTTTGTTTTGTTTTGTTTTTTGGTACCAGGGATCAAACTCACGACCTCACACTTGCCAAGCAGGCACTTGTGCCACTGAGCTAAACTTCCGGCCTGGTTGAAGTATTTGTATCCATGCTACACATAGGACACTATGCTAGATAGCCTGGGAGATGAAATATTGTAAGTACCAGATAAACTGTAAGTACCAAAGTGTCGTTTCACATATCAAAGAACTGGCCAGTTTTTATTTTAACACTGAAATAAAATTAACCTTATTTTTAACAGCTTTCTGGACTTTTGTTCAAACCCTGTTTATTACCCAGATACCATCTAGTCAAGATCTTTGTTTCGCTGCTCTGCCTGTTGCTAATGATGACCCAACCTTGGCTCTGGGAATCTTCTCCATTCTGGTTCAGCAAGTCCAGGCAGGTCCTGCCCCAAGGGCTTCTGGGCCATAATCCTCTAACAACTCGTCCACCCCAAGTTCCTAACCATTTTCCTTGGCTGGGATCAGTCACTCAGATCACGATAGCAACCCCATGTGGGTAGAGCTGAGAAAAGTAGTGGGAGTCTTTCCCGGGGCAAAAATGGACAGCAGCCACCCAGCTGAGCCACTGCAGAGCACTTTTTCAGCATGGGAAAAACAGTGACAATGAAGTCCTCTTAGCCTTGCTCTCAGGGAGCCTGCAGTGCTGCTACAGAGTTGAGCAGGTGGGCAGTGACATATCAAATGGTAGGAGAACACCTTATGCACTGTTAAGCGCAAGCTAATGGGCGTTGAAAGAGGACAGGGCAAGGTTGTGTGAGGATTATTATGCTCTGTACAACACACGCTGCCCTTCTTAGGAGCAATTCCATAAAGTAATGTGTAATACTTCTACCCCTGCAGTCAGTTATAATCCAATCAGTGAGTCAAGGAATCATTAGGTCAATGTCAAAACACAATATGAAGTAGTGTGATGTTTGATTATTATGTTTTGTTGTTGTTTTGAGACCGTCCAGGTTGACTTTGAACTCACTATGTAGCCCAGGCTAGCCTCAAACTTGCAGTGATCCTCTTTCCTCAGCCTTCCAAATGCTGGGATGGCAGTCTTGTGCCCGGCTGATTATATGTTTTGTTTTGTTGTTTTTTTCTTTTCGGTACCAGGGATTGAACTCACCGACCTTGCACTTGCCAAGCAGGCCCTTACGCCCCTGAGCTAAATCCCTGGTGCCCCTGATTATATGTTAAAGAAGTGAAAGAGACAAGAACAATGAAAATTTAGGGGAAAGAAGAGATTAAGGAAGGCTGGACGATACATTGTGGAAGGGAGTGTTGAGTAGTAGTCAAAGAGATAGGTAGTAAGGGAATAGGCCAAATATGCATGAGTCGGTAGCTGGCTGGAGTTGATAAAGGAATCTGCTTTATTGGGCTGAGAAGCAAGGTCACGCTGGAGATGGTGCTGCACAGCTGTAATCTCAGCTGCATGGGAGGCTGAGGCAGGAGAATTGCAAGTTTGAGGCCAGCCTGGGAAAACTGAGTAAAAATTTGTCTAAGAAAGAAAGAAAGAAAGAAAGAAAGAAAGAAAGAAAGAAAGAAAGAAAGAAAGAAAAAAGAAAGAAAGAAAAAAGAAAGAAAGAAAAAAGAAAGAAAGAAAAAAGGAAGGAAGGAAAAAGAGAAAAAAAGGAAGGCAGGCAGGAAGGCTGAGGATGTAGCTCAGTGGAAAGGCCCTAAGTTCAATGTTAGTTTTTTTGTTTTGTTTTGTTTTGTTTTTTGCCAGAGAATGATATCATGTAAATAGGAGACCAGAGACAAGAGATTGGAGGAGGCAGCAAAACCAGTTGGGAGGCCACTGATAAGGTCCTATTGTGGGAGTGTGAAAGAAGATATGTATTTGAGGGGCACTAGAAGAAGCCACAGCACTTACCACTGACTGGCAGTGGAGGAGAGGAGGGAGCATGACTCAGGAAAAGCCTCAGTCGCAAGTGTGTGGAGGGAGGATCCCGGATAGACTTCAGGTGGAAAGGGTTTGCAAAAGGAGACAAAGATTTACATATCAGCAGCATCTTACTTCGAACTGATTACCCTATACAAACCCATGGAGTTTCGCTGGGAGATAAGCAGGCAGGAGATCCTATAGTGGTTTAATAGACACCCGGGAGCAGCTCCTGGCTCCAAAGGAAAGAGCACCCTGCCCTTGGGGTTCTGAACCCTGGTGGAACCCCAGGGTTTCTTCATGATTTCACTGTGTATACTTGGACGAAACACTTTAAAATTCACTGACCAGTTTCCTTATGTGTAAAATGGGGATATATATTATTTATTCTTTGGGCCTCTGTGAGACTTAATGGTCATTATTTCAGCTTTGTGTTATCTTTCTTTGCATTCTTGCCTGGGGCATAGCTCAGTGGTAAAGCATGGGCCTTGCCCTTTGTTTGATACTCAGAACACACACATTTTTCTTTACCTAGACTGTACATCTTATATATTTAAAAATCCCAAATTTTGTGGCATAAAACAATATCCCTTTTAGTTGCTTACAGTTCTGTTCTGAAGCCAGGTACAGTGACCGATGCTTGTAAACCCAGGTACTCTAAAGGCTGAGGCAAGAGGATAGCGAGTTTTAGTTCAGCCTGTGCAACTTAGTGAAATCCTGTTTCAAAAGAGTTAGGGGGTAAAAAAAGTTTGTGTGTGTGTGTGTGTGTGTGAGTGTGTGTGTGTAATGGCTCAGTGGTAAAGTGCTTGCCAGATGGGTGAGACCCTGGATTCATTTCCCTATAGAGCAAAATCAAATAAACAACAAAGAACAATTCTATACTCTGGGCTGGGTTCACTCCTGTTCTGCTACTCTTTCCAGTGGTCACCGATGTGTTTGAAGTCACCTAGGGAGCAGGCAGGGTGGGTTGAGGCTCGGCTCAGAAGCTAGGTAGTTGGACTTTTATCTCCCTCCACTTATCTTGCGGCCTCTTTCACTGTGAGGTCTCTCCAGTGAGCTATCTGACTTCTTACCTAGTGGCTCAGATCTTCCCAAAGTACAAAACTGGAAACTTCTCCGCCTCAGGGGACAGGAGAGAGGTGAGGGGGAGAGTGGTACACAGCTTCACAGCTACCTTCTCCCAGTTAAGGTAAGTCACTGGCCCATAGGAGGTTTAAAAGGAAAGGAGTAAGGGTGTCAATCAAAGGAGGTGACCCACTGAAGCGCAGCAATATAACAGACTACTGCCGTGCTGTCTCCAGTGTGTAAATGAGTGAGCCCTGATGTAGGGAGGCTAAGTTCCTTGCTCACTGTAGAGGGCAGAACTCTTAACAGAACCAAGCACTTCAAAGTTTATATTCTAAGTCATGGGTCAACAGATAAAATTTGTAGCTTTCAACTTAAAATCTTGTGAGGTAGGTACTGGTATTGTCTCTAATTTACAAAGGAAACCTAGGAACAGAGAACTTAAAACACCTTACCCAAGGTGACTCAGGTATTTTGTTCCAGAAATTATACATTTACCCAACCACATGGGCAACACTTGATAGATACAAAACAATACACCCTCTAAATGTGATTTAACCTGAAACTATTATTTTTGGAAGGGCTGGGAGGGCAACGAATATTATGGAACTGTCTGCTATTTTATATATATGCCGTGTGGGTATGAATTTACCTTGAGGCAGGCTCTCCCTGTGTTGTCCAGGCTGGTCTGGAACTCCTGGGTTCAGTCTCCTAAGTAGGTGGACCTAAGGCTTGAATTACCATTATATCTCTTAGGTTGTTTGGGAGCTTGGAGGCTTTGAGTAATCTTGTGATCAGGGTAATTTTCATTTGAGACATCTATTCCTCCCGCCCTCCACTATTTGTGGAAGCTTAGCACGGAACTCTTCTGTATCCTTGCTCATTCAATCCCCACCCGGATTCTCACCTTCCTTCTGAGGGAAGGACCTTTCTGGAGCACGGCTGACCTCACGATTCCATCATTTAATCATCACATCAGCCCTGCAGCTTTTGAATTAGTAACCTTTTGGGCCCATTTACTTCCTAGTTCCACAGCCCATTTCCTCACTGCTGTCACTGCCACTGTGGTGGCTTCTGAGGACAGCTTGCAAAACCTGCACTTCCCATGCAGTGACCTGTAGTGCCTTCCTCTTCCCTTTACCAAGCTTAGGGTCAGGGAACTGCATGGAAAACACAGGATTCCAGAGGCTCCTGAAAGAAGCCAAGCTCTCCGAGGGTGATCTTTGAAGCTTCATCTGTGAAGGGGATCCTCAAGTTGTCTGTCTACCCTGATACCCCTTAGCCTTCGAGGAGTCTGGAACCAGCTAAGTTAATCACGAGGTAGCTCGCTTTGGGATAGGAAGAAGTCATTCAACAGTGTTCTCAAAATCCTATCTTCCCCAAAGCAAAACTGTGGAGTGTGGCCTTGTCATTCCCTTAAACTTTTCTCCTTAAATTCCAGTTTTTAATTTTGACTGTTTCATCCTTACAAAATGTTGCAGCACAATGCTTGTTGTTAATATGACTCCACTTTATTAAAAGTTACACAGTTGGTCCTGTGCGTTGCATACATTGCCTCATTTTGTTTATTTAATAAACTGCTGTTTGGTTCACTGGGCAGGACAGGGGCGACCTAGAAAGTGACTTACCTCCAGTCACCCTTTCTCACCCAGCCCCACTCCCAACTGGTGATGAGCTGAAGGAGAGAAGGAATTGAGCTGCTCCGGATGGCAAGGCCGCCTCCCTCTTCTGTGCAGCTGTCTTGCCAGGGTTGACCTCTTCCCTTAGGCAGGGGTCTCCACCCCGCGCCCAGATCCAGTCGGTGAGGGTGGGTGGCTTTTTCCGGGTCACTGGTGCACCGTGTCTACCCCCAGCCACCTGCTCCGGCTCTATCCCAGCTCCAGGCTCCCTGGAGGGCGGCAGGGACATTCCAATCCTCCCACTACCCGCGCGGATGTCGCGGGGGAGGGGGGCGCAATTGCTCTTTTCTTCCAGCACCCAGCTTTGACCCGGTTTCTTCTCAACCCTTAGGGGCGTAAATCACCTCTAAGAACAAACTACGGATTGGTGGTTGGTGAATGGTGCAAAGGTTGTTTGTTTACAGCCCACCCGATTGGCGAAGCCGCGACTCCAGCAACTGAAGCACTTTCTGGGCACAGTCTGCGCTCTCGCAGACAATTGAAAGCCAAGCAGCCAAGATGCCTCCTCACCAGACCAAATATGGTCACAAGCGCTAAGCAGCCTCCCGTGGAAAGGCTGGCCTTCGCGGTGTCTCCCTGCGCCGGCTGCACCCGAGCCCGACCTCTGGCACAAGCGTGGGTCAGTGCAGCGAACCCAGCGCTCCGAGGCTCCGCACCCAGCTCCAGGGAGGGCGCAGCGGCCAAGACCGATCTTTCCTCGGCCTCCGCCCCTTGCCCGCGTGCCCTCAGCCACTGTCGGCTGGGTTTCGGTCCACAACCTCTAGCTTGAACAGGCTCGGGCCACTTTCTCTTTGATCCCGCCCCAAGTCCGTGGTCAACTCAAAGGAATGCATTTGCAGGGCTCCGCGGGAGAGGTCCGCGCGCCGCCAGGAGGAGGTGGGGGCCCCCGACCTCTCTCGCCCTGTGAAGTACCCGTCCGGCCAGGGCTTTCGGGAGCAGGGGGCGGCGTGGTGGAGGAAGGGGAGGGGCGAGCGGGGGCAGGCAGGCCTAGGACTTGGAGGTCATGCATAATTCAACAGCTCAACTTTCGGCCCGCCTCTTTCCCGGGGGTGGGAGTCTGCTCCCAACTTTGTTTATGGGACAGTCGGGAGCTGCGGCGGCCGTGCTGTCTGCCTCTCCTGCGCCTCCTCCTCCCGGTGCGTGAACTCCTGCGGCCAGCTCCGGGGATGTGAGAGCCGAAGCCCCTCGGCTGCCGGACAGACACCACGTCAGGGCGGGCGCTGCCAGCGGCTCCTCTGCTCCAGCTTCGTAAACCCAGCAAGCGCCCGAGCCACCCAGGCCCGACGGCTCGCTCGGGCGGGACGGCGGCCGCCGCGCGCTCAGGCTCGCTTCGCTGTGCTCCCAGGTGGGAGCCGCCGGGGCCGGCGGGGCTTGGGCTTCCGGAGCCGGCCGGGCCGAGGCGTGTAGGGCGGTGGACTGGGGGGTGGACGGGTGGGTGGGGGGCCTCCTGCCCTGGAACGCCGCCAGCGCTTTAGCAACTTCCCAAGCGCAGCTACTCCCAACCTCCCCCACTCCCCTGCTGCTCCTCCTCCGGGTAACTTCTTAGCTTCAAGAAAGTTGCATAATTCCCGAGGTCTGGAGGGACCCCTCCTTCTCCGGCTGGGCTGACTGCTGAGCGTCTGGGATCCCGAGGCGGACACCTAACTGTCTCCTCCATTCCTCCCCCCCCAGCCTCGGATTTGTAATAAAACTCGATCTGACCTCCTTTCTCCTTGCAGAAGATGAATCCGTCCTCAGCGCCCCCTCCGCTCCCGCCCCCCGGGCAGCAAGTGATCCACGTCACGCAGGACCTCGACACGGACCTCGAAGCCCTCTTCAACTCCGTCATGAACCCCAAGCCCAGCTCGTGGCGGAAGAAGATCCTGCCGGAGTCCTTCTTCAAGGAGCCGGATTCAGGATCGCACTCGCGCCAGTCCAGTACCGACTCGTCGGGCGGCCACCCGGGGCCCAGGCTGGCCGGCGGCGCCCAGCACGTCCGCTCGCACTCGTCACCCGCATCCCTGCAGCTGGGCACCGGCGCGGGCGCGGCGGGCAGCCCCGCGCAGCAGCACGCGCACCTTCGCCAGCAGTCCTACGACGTGACCGATGAGCTGCCGCTGCCCCCGGGCTGGGAGATGACCTTCACGGCCACTGGCCAGAGGTACTTCCTCAAGTAAGTCACCCTGCGGCTGAGGGGGACACAGCGATGATGCCCAGGGCGCGCGCGAGTTCGTGTGTGTGTGTGTGTGTGTGTGTGTGTGTGTGAGAGAGAGAGAGAGAGAGAGAGACAGAGAGAAAGACAGAGAGAGAGAGAGAGGTCTCCACCAAAGATCTGGAAAACTAGAAGTAAGGAGTGAATTTCTCGGGGAGTTGGGTTTGTCTTCTGGGGGATCTGCAGCAGGGAAGTGTCCAACGGAGTTCATCCACTGTCCTGGAGGTGCTGAGAGATTCAGAACACAGAATCCCTAAATTTAAGAGCAGAAAAGGACATTTTGCCCTGAATCCAGACCTTAGACCTATAACCCCTTATCGCCTGCACTAACCACTCTTAACTCAGTTAGCCACCCTGGAGCCAGGTCTGACTCCAAGATAAAAGAGAGAAAAGTTGGGAGACCGGGAAGAAGAGGATCTTTTTGGTGGAGTGGGTGATCTGCGCCAAAAGATCCCTTAGCTTTTTGGCAGGGTGGATTGTAGACCTTACTGTTCCCACCTGGGTGACATAAGGGCCAAAAACAGTGATGTAATTAGCCACTGATGAAGTAGTTGTGGGCTGGACCAACCGGGTGGAAACTGGGTCAAGACTTTTGTTATGTCATACTTGGTAACCTAAAATACCATCCCTTCAGGAGCCTGCTTTTGTTACTTCCCTTCTCTGCTGCAGCTTTTTTTTGTTTGTTTGTTGTTTAAGACGGTTTCACTGTGTAGCCCAGGCTGGCCTTGAACTTTGAGTGCTCTTCTTGCTTCAGCCTTCTGAGTGTTGGGATTACAGGAATGTGCTACATTGCCCAGCAACGTTTTGGCGTAATGAATTTTACAGTACATTCAAATTCCTGAATTAGACTCTACAGGAAAAGAGTCTCAAGCACTAAAGGAAATTATTTTGATCGTGGTATCCTAAGATCATTACATTCCTGGGGAGAAACCAAGCTGGACCTTGAAATGTAACCAGTAAGGTCATAGGGTCAGGCTCTCCAAGGCCCAAAGGAAGATGGCCTGCTGGACCACTTGGTCCGGGGTTGTCTGTGTTTGTTTGGTATTGGCTGCCAACAAGAGAAGGAGCAAAGAAAGAACTTGCCTTAGAGTTATTTTAAAGCTCATATTTCTTTGGCCTGGAGTAGCGTTAATTAAGAAAATCCAAGATGTTAAGATGTATATATGTGTTATTTTAAAAGTTTAATCAAGATCTTCTTTGGAACTGACGTTTGGTGCTTTGCTGTGAGAGGGCCCTGAGAATCTGTGCAGGATGGATGTAGTTTATTATGGCCACCTCTGACTCATGCTGGTGACCAGTTCTTGTTTCTTCCCTGTCCCTAAGCTGTTGACATCTTGTTTTTTTGTTTTGAGGCTGGCACAGTTCTGAGACCTTGACACATACTTGGTGGTGGTTTATTCTGAAGCTGATCTTCTCTGGGTTACGGAGCCATGGTGTAGACACTTGTGCTCTGATTTCTAAATGGCTAGTAGGAGTCACATATATGATAATAACATGACATTGCCAAAATGTGATGAGAGTGTCCCAAACAATGCAATTAATTTCTGTCTCCTCTCTCTTTCTAGTTCCTTTGTTCATGTCTTTCTGTTTTTAAATTGTTTATCGGTACATTTTAGGTAGATGTAATGATTACATTCATTATGGGCCCTTTTTTCTTTTTTTTTGTACCGCTGGGATTTAATCCCAGAACTTTCACACTGAGCTATATCCCCAGACCTTTTTTATTTTGAGACAAGGCCTTGATGTCACCAAATTGGGCCTGGCTGGGTTCAAACTTGTGTTCCTCCTGCCTCAGCCTTCTGAGTGCTGGGATCTCTGGGATGTGCCACCACACCCAGCCCCAGATGATTTTTAAACTGTTTATGAGTACACACATGTATATGGTATATGATAATTGCTGGGCATGATGGTGCATGGGTGTAATTCCAACACTCAGTAGGCTGAAACAGGAGAATCTTCATGAATTCAAGGCTACCCTAAGCTATGTAGTGAGTCCAAGACCAGCCTACACTACATAGCAAGACCCTGTCTGAAGAAAAAATATGGTTATTAAAAATATAAAATAAAAGCCAGGCTTGCCTGATATCTGTGGAAAGCTACACGAAAAAGACCACAAAACAAACATGCCTTTTATACATCTGTTTCAAATGATTAGAGTAAACCAGAACTGTTTGTGATTTTCGGTAAACATGGAAGTTCACTTTTGGTTTAGAGGAGTTGCTATGATATTCTTTGCCCATCTCCCCTCCCCTTGCTCCCTAACTCAGGGCTGAATACAACTTCATTTCACTTAGAGTAGTCGATGAAGATGACAGCTGAAAACCATGCAGTAAGCTGGCTTAATCTGATGCTATCCATGGAAAATTTTTGTCAAAGTGAATAGGAGAATTTAAGAAATGAAGTCATTGGGATTGACTATGGTCTTTCAGAATAGGCAATCTGCCAAGAATTCTCTTAAATTTCTTTTAGAGCTTTGTTTAAAGTTTGAAGAAAGTAAATGTGTGTGTGTGTGTGGTGTGTTTTTGGTGTGTGTGTGTGTGTGTGTGTGTGTGTGGTTTTTTTGAGACAGGGTCTCACTGTGTAGTCCAGTTTGGCCTCAGACTTACTGTGTAGCCCAGACTGGCCTGCAGCTTTTGATGATCTTTCTGCCTCTACCTCCTGAGTGCTGGCATTATAGGCATCTGCTACCATGCCTGACTGGGAGGAAGTAAATGTTACATATCACACTTACGCAGCCTTGAAAGGCAGTATATTTTGGTGGATTAGGTAGCAGCTTGAGAAATGGTGGCAACTGACTCTACATAATTTCTTAAAATCTGTTACCTGGCGCCATCATCTGTGAAATGTGGCTGGCAGAAGAATCCTGTTCTACTCTGCTGAGAATTGGGGGCTGTGTGTATCAGAAATCAGAGGACTTTAGAATTGCAAGGATCAAATTTTTTTTTTTCTTTTTTTTTTGGCTTGAGAATGGAGGTCAGCACAGGATAAGGGCATGAGTGTGGGAAAGTCCTGCAGTGATTAGCGGTGGACCCTGAACTGGACCTCTGTTAGTTTCCTCTCCCCACCCCCACTCCAGCCCTGTCACTTCCCTAGTTGAACAATGAGCTTTACAGGAAGCACCCCCTCAGTATCCAAGGAGCTTGAATATGTCTTTTGTCATTTTCTCAGGTAAGACTCTTCCAGGTATATGGTGAAACTGCTCTTGGGGACCTCCCAGAGGTTGCCTTTCCTGTGCATTTGCTGTGGGTTCAGGTGTGAGGTCCCTGCATAGAAAGGAAATCATGGCCTCAGAAAGGTCTCCTGTTACTCCTCTCCCCCAGGCCCACAGCTCAGGTTGTGGGCTGCGCAGCAACCTAGCACAGCAGCCTAGCACGTTGACTCTGAAACTGAGCCCATCACGGTTGGTTGGTTTGTTTGTTTTGAGACAGGGCCACACTGTGCAGTTCAGGCTGGCTTGAACTCACTTTATAGCCCAGGCTGGCCTCGAACTTGTGACAGTCTTCCTGCTTCAGCCTCCCGAGTGCATGTGCCATTATGCTCGGCCACATTGTGTTTTTTAAGTTTCTGGTTAAAAACAGTACTTTTTTATGAGTGCACTTGTGATATGTAATAGGTACATGCATCGTGGGGAAGTGGTACACATACATACAGTGCAGCATCTTGGCCCTTTTTATGTCCCCTTTGTGTGCCTCCCTTGCATGCTTTTTGTGCATAAACCAGAAAACAGAATTATAAAGACGAAAATAACAGGGCTGGGGATTTAGCTCAGTGGCCTAAGCGTCTGCCTGGCAAGTGCAAGGTTGTGAGTTCGATCCCTGGTACCAAAAAAAAAAAAAAAAAAAGACGAAAATAATCTCGTTGCAGTAGATTTATACTACAAACATTCTTGTGGGGTACTTTTATTTGAGTAGCATAACTGTCAGAAGATGTTATGTCCTGTTTTTTCATCAGTTTCTAGCTATAGCATTTGGCTGCACTCCCTAATTTTTAGTAACAATTTTAGCATTTTTCCTTTTCTGAAATTTGCGGTAAAAACTATTTCTGTCAAAGAGACCTACACACTTGGTGACAAACGCTGTAGGACAGAAGGATTTTTGTTAGAGACCTTGGTTTCCTTCACCTCCTCAGGGCTCCCAAGAAGACCTTTTAATTTTTGTGAAAACTGTTGCTATATTTAATCCTTAGTTTGTTACCTTTGTAACTAGTTGAAATATACTTTTAGCACATTTATTTATTTACTAGTTTAAGACTTCTAATATGGAGAAGTAGTGCCTTAAACTCATTTTCTTTTCCTGTCCCAAGTTTGTTACTGATTTGGTTTTATTGTTGCTATTGAGGACTGTTGCAGGGCCCTGGTACTGACTTACATCCCTAGTCCTTTTTACAGTTTTTAAGTTTTGAGACAAGAGTCTTGCTAAATTGTTCAAACTGAGCTCAGAGTCAAAGGCCTTCTGCCTCAGCCTGTCAGAGCGCTAAGATGGTAGGTGTGTATCGCCGCACTTTTGGATTTAAATTATTTCATTTGTTAGGTTACCTTTGTTATTTTTTATCAACTTTTGTTACCATTATATTTCTTGATTTAACATTTTATAAATCAGTGATGTTTAGATTGGTACCAATTCACTCTTTGTTTTGTTTTGTTTTGTGTTTTTTTAAGGCAGAGTATCAATTATGTATGAGAAGTGACTCGAAATAAAAAATCTATTGCTGTTAACCCCTTCAAAATACTTTTCCTTGCTCTGAACACATTGACTCTACAATTCTCACCACTCTGTAAGATAGTTCTGGAAGTCCTCTCTTCTGTTCTTCTGAGGTGTGATCAAAAATAAGGTGAAGGCTGTGGCCACGTGCCATCCCACAGGAATGCAGGGTTTATAAAAACACCAGGGTGCGTTCTCACCCACTTATTCACTGGATCTGGCACCATGAGACTCTCTCTGACTGCCCTAAAGTCAAAATGATCTTGAAAGGTTATCGTTCTGAATCAATCACTAAAGACGCCCACTCAGGAGGACTTCCGAAAGTGCTTCAGAAAGTGACAGGAACACTAAGACAAGTGCGAACAATGAGACAAGTGCGTTTGAAGCAAAGGGAAGTATTTTGAGGAGGAAACATTGCAGTGTGTCATTTACTGTAATGATTCTTAAAAAGTTTAAATTTTACCATTGTTTTTGGTTACACTGAACTCATAATCCTCCTGTCTTAGTCTCTTAATTGCTGGGTTCATTTTATGACAGTGATGCTTTAATATTGCTGGGGTCTTGAACCCAGTACATACCTGTGCTTTGACCAAAAGGTGACCTTCTTATTCCTAAATAATTCTTTTGTTTTTTTTCCCTGTGGTGTTTTGAGACAGGTTCTCCCTATGTATTCCAGGCAGGCCCCGAACTCGCTGTAATGCTCCTTCCTCAACCTCCCGAGTGCCGGGATCACAGGTGTGTGCCACCACGCCTGCCTTCATAAATAATTCTTAATGTTGAAAATCCATTGGCAATGTTTATATGATTACAGTCCTGTGAAATGTTTCATTGCTTTGTGTGTTAGGGTTGATTTTCAGCTTACACATTGGGTCTGGTGTTAGGACTACCAGGCCCATTCAGAGTGTAGATATAAAGTGCCAAAGTCAAATTGGATTTTTAGTTCTTATTCATCAATTGTCTAAACTTGTGTCACTTTGTGTATATGTGTGTGTGTGTCATTGTGGTACTTTGGATTGAACCTCGGGCTTCTGTACTGAGCTGTGTCCTGATTTTATTTTGAGATAGATCTTGCTAGGGTGTCCTGACTGGCCTTGAACTTGGTATCCTCCTGTTTCAGCCTCCCAGAGTTCTGGAATTATAGGAATGCACCACTATGCCCAGCAAATGAGGCCTTATCTCAAAAAACAAATGAACAAAAAAACCAAAAACAAGCAAACAAAGTTATTCTAAATGGATTTCAAGTTTTTGTTGTTGTTGTTGTTTTGTTTTTTGGGGGGTACCTTTGAATGACTCTCTGTTTCCATGGAGGGTCTTTTTTGGCATTGAACAACCTGTTGCCTTGGTTACTTTGTAAAATGAGGGTAGAGGTATCTATCACATGGTGGTTTGAAAGATTATGTAACATTTAACTTTCTGTGTTTTGCTTTTGTTTTTTTTGAGACAGGATCTCGCTATGCAGTTCAGGCTGGCTTTGAACTCACTTTGTAGCTAGCCCAGGCTGGCCTTGAACTTGAGGCAGTCCTCCTGCCTCAGCCTCCTGAGTGCTGAAATTGCAGGCATGCACCACCATGCCTAGCTAGATAATGTGCTCAGTGCATCTGGCACATAGGTGGTGAATGCTCAGAGCAAGTCAGTTCTCGCCTGCCCCTTTCCTCTTTGAACTCACAACCCCTCTGTCTGGCCAAAGCCAGATGCACAAGCCTTGGCAGTAGAGTAAGGCGAGTTTTGACTCCTTTTTATAACTTTGGCTATGAATGACAACTTGGGCCTGGAGTTCAAAGTCAACTTTCTAAGTTAAAGTAAGAATTTAGAGTCAGTCTTCTTAATCCCAGCATTTGGGAGGCAGAGACAGGACAGTCACTTGAGGTTCAAGGCCAGCCTGGGCTACCTAGTGAGTTGAAAGTCACCCTGGATTACAGAGTGTGACCCTGTCTCAAAAAACCAAAAAAAGGTCAATCTTCTAATTTTAATTTTCTTTCTTTAGTTATATTTTTGGTTTTTTGAGACAAGGTCTCACTATGCAGTTCAGGCTGGTCTTGAACTCTCTAGGTAGCCCAGGCTGGCCTCAAACTTGAGGTGATCCTCCTGCCTCAGCCTCCCGAGTGCTGAGGTTGTAGGCGTGCACCACCACACTTGGCCATTTTATTTTCTTTAAGATTCCCACCATGAATAAATCTGCCTCCCGTACAGTGAACCCAGGTGTGAGGGCAGATGCCAGTCACCATGCGTGTGAGGACTGGGCACTCTGCCGAGGACTCACTAGGTCAATTAGATACAGTAGTTACAAGAAGTAAGAGAGCCATTGGCTTCCCTTTGTTTAAAATCATGGACATGATTGAAAATAAATAATTGCGGCCAAGCTTTGAGGCAGCATCGAGCCCCAGTATGTTGACAAATTAAGATTTATTACAGCCTTATATTTCATCTCCTTTTTCCTCTTCCTTTCTCAATTAAATACCCAGCCTCAGGAGTGGGTGATGGGAAAAAAAGAACCAGCCAAGCTAGGAGAACCGTGGTGTTTTTGTTTTGGTACTGGGAATCGAACTGAAGATCTTACTGCGCTCCATCTCCAGCCATTTTTTATTTTGAGTCAGGGTCTTATTAGATTGCCCTGGCTGGGCTCACACTTGTGATTCTTCTGCTTCGGCTTCCCAAGAGTGCTGGGATTGCAGGCATGTGCCACCGTGCCCCACTAGGCATGGCGTTTTGTTTTGTTTGGTACCAGGAATTGAACTGAGGACCTTGTGCTTGCCAGGCAGGCGCTTGTGCTGTGCGTTGTGGTTCTTAAAGTGATTCGGAAGACTGAGCCATGAAGTCATGGTTTCTTATTGGAGGACAGTATCAGGGGATGCCGCTCTGCTGGCCTCTGGGAGACCGTGAACATTTCCATGTACTGAAACACTGGGAGAGCAGTGCTTTCCAAAGTCTGCTCTTTGGAACCCCAGTCTTTTCGGAGCCCTTGGGGTTCTTGGATCAGGAGGTCTGGGGTATGTCATGTTCCAGTCCTTGCTTAGAGATTCATACTGAGCCACATTGCCTGTCATTGTTTATTTTATTTTGTGTTTTTTAAATTTTGCGAGAGTCTTGTTACATCTCTAAATTGCCCTGCTCGGCTGGATCTTGTGATCTTTCTGCCTCAGCCTTTAAAGTGTTGGGATTACAGCAGTGCAGGTCTGTACCTGACTATTGATTTCTCTTCCGTGTTGCCCTATAACCCCCTTGAAGGCGAGAATGATGGTTTTCTGGCTGGGCATCGTATCATCCGAGCACAGCGCTCAGGCTTTGCACTGCCAGCTCGCACCCTGAGCCCCTCCCAGCAGCCCTCCGAACTCAGGACTGGGTTCCTCCATGGCCCAGTGTTTAGAGTCAGAGCCTGACGCTGACTGCAAAGAGAAAACGATGATGAAACCGTGGATGTTCAGAGAGGCCTCCGCAAAGGAGGCTGGGTATAAACGCAGCCTGGAAAAATACAGAGGACCTAAGTAAGTGAGCCAACAGGCCAGAAGTTGGGGAAGGTATGTTTTTCTGGCCAAGATGTGCACGGCCTTACTTGGGTTCTTGGCAGATCCTTACGAGTCTCATTGGAGCTCTGGATCCTCAGATAGGTTGGATGTGCTCACCCTTTGCTGGTAAATAACCACTTCCTCATCTCTTAAAGTTTGAGATATGTCAACTCTGGCTTTGTCTGACCATAGTAGAGGACCCACCACCATCCCTGTGTTGAAATACTCCTAGATGTTCAGGGAACTAAGTGTTTTATACTGGTTGGATAGAGGCTGCAAACAACAGAATTTTTTTTTTTTAATTGGCACTGGGGATTGAACTCATGGCTGTGCGCTTGCAAGGGTAACAGAATTTTTCATAGCAATTTATCAATCCATTTTCTTTCTTCCTTTTTTTTTGACAGGCCCTTGCAATGTAGCCCAGGCTGGCCTTGAACTCATGGGTGATCCTTTTGGCTCAGTCTCTGATCCTGTTGGTTCAGTTTGTGAGTGCTAAGATTATAGGTGTGTGCTGCCATGCCTGGCCTTTTTTTTTTGGTACTGGGGATTGAACTCATGACCTCATGTTTGCCAGGCTGATGCTTATGCCACTGAGCTAAATTCCCTGCTCTGTCTTGTTTTGTTTTGTTTTTCTAAGAGACAGGTTTTTACTAGCAGTTGAGGCTGGCCTTGAACTCATTTTGTAGCACAGGCCGGCCTCTACTTGCAGCAAGCAGTCCTCCTGCCTCAGCCTCCTGAGTGTTGGGATTACAGGTGTGTCCTTACCTATCCATTTTCTTTCCCTCATGGATCCATCCATTTGCCACACGTTTCATTGAGCAAGTGTGACTCTGACGTGCTTGTGGTCTCCGAGTTACAGGTCAGGGAACCTGGGCCATCCTGGCTGTGGCCCAGCTGCTCTGAAGCTGCCATTTCTGCTTGTGGATCAGTAGTGCTTGGGTCTGGTTGTTCCAGGAATGCGCCTGTGGTTTGGGATGGCTTCTCAGTTCCTTTGAGGCTGATCAGCTGGGCACAACATGACTGTGATTCCAGACCCACCCAGACCATGCAGTTTGGGTCCCCTGAGGGGGTCCCACCATGCAGCCAGTGGCCCCTCTGAGGGGCTGCTCTCTGAACCCAGGAGTTAATGGTTTCCTGTGACTTCTTTAAAACAATAAAATACTTGGGAGTGGGGGAATAAGTGATAAGTACATATAAATGACACATTTAAATAGTACAAAAGCATATATTGTGATGTATATATTCTGTCTTTCACCCTCTTCTGCTGGTCCTTTTTGTCTCCCAGCAAAATTACATGAGTTTCAGTGTATCTATACAGTATACAGCACAGGACCATGTAGGCCATTCATAACACAGTGTGAGTGGCAGTGTGCTACATGCACTCTTTTGCACCTTTCCTTTTGCTCTTAGTATATCTCAGGGTTTACTACTTTTTTAAAAAACATAAACATTTGCTTTTTTGAAAACTATGGTATATTCCCTTGTTTGGCTATATTGTAATTTTTTAACTGGTCCCCTGGTGATGGGTATTTAAATTGTTTCTGACCTCTCTCTGTTTCTCTGTCTCTCTTTCCTTTCTTCCTTCCTTCCTGTACTGAGATTGAATCCAGGACCTTTGCCTTGAGGGACATCTCCAGTCCTTTTTACTTTTTTTAAAATAGCCTTTCACGGGGCTGGGGATTTAGCTCAGTGGCTTAAGCACCTGCCTGGTAAGCGTGAGGTCGTGAGTTCAATCCCTGGTACCAAAAAAAAAAAAAATAAATAAAATAAAATAAAATAGGCTTTCACTAAGTTGCCAGATTGTGCAGGCTGGGCTGGAACTTGAGATTCTTCTGCCTCAGCCTCCCAGAGTGCTAGAGTTATGGGCATGGTTTTCTATGCCAGATTTTATTTAAATTAAAACCATATGTACCTTAGGAACTATCACAAAGCATCAACAACTGGGATCTCATCCTATTGAAAAGCTTTTGCACAGCAAGAGAAACCACCAACAGAGTGAAGACACAACCAACCACGTGGGAGAAAATGTTTGCCAGCTGTAACTCAGACAGAGGGTTATTGAGAGAGAACATATAAAGAACTAAAAAAAAAAAAAAAATCAGGCCTCCCAGATTTAAAGATGATTGATTATTATGTGGAAAAAAGTGGCAGTTTCTATTATAAAAATAAGTTTTTTTTTGTTTTTGTTTTTGTTTTTGTTGCCAGGGTTTCACTGTGTGTTCAGGCTGCCCTTGAACTCACTTTGTAGCCCAACCTGGCCTCAGACTCACGAAGAGCCTCCTGTCTGAGCATCCCAAGAGTTGAAACTATAGGCATGCATCACCACGCCCGGCTGTAATAGATACAAAAAAGCTCAAACAGAACGGAAGGATATAAAATTAAGCTGGGTCCACTAGGCTTACATACATGCATATGTGTAGGAGATTTGATTTCTGAAAATGACACTGGTCTGTTGCTTTGGCATCAAGGGAACCAGTGTGTGTTTCCGCTCAGGACTGAGGAGGGTGTACCTATGAATTCGATTCTGTGAAAACCAAGCAGTGACTGGAAGGTCAAAGCCTTGTTGGGGTAACTGCGGCCCAGACTTAGTACTTTGCTTGGTGCTGCAGGAAACTGATGTTTCTTGTGCTCCCAAGCTGGCCCGGTTTTTGAGAACAGTCTGATGTGGGCCACAATGGAGAGAAAAGCAGGTAGCATCGCTGTTGCAGTTTCAGAATTCCTAAGAAGTAACTGAAATAGGTTTGCTGCTCTGGAATAAAGGTGCTCACAAGAGTAACTGTCCGGAAAGCTGCTTTTTAGGGGCCGAAACAGGGAAGAAATAGAACCATTTGAAGAACACTGAAATGGTGAAAGGGAAATTTGACAGGATCGGTAATGGGTTAGAGGAAAAGAGGTTGAAATGATGATTCGCACGTTGCTGACCACAGGGACGTGGACCAGGGTGCCTCTAGTTGTAACTAATAGCACTGAGAGATTCGGAAGGAGTTGAGAAATTTTTTAACAGTTTGGGTTTGACTGGAATTTAAATACCCAAAGGACTTACCTGTGCTGGGAAGGGAGGGCGGTCTGGGATTTTAAATACGTGTGTATGTTTTTGGCAGGGCTGGGGGTGAACCTAGGACGCGGGGTATTCCAGACAAGCTACCTCCTCAGCCTGGGAGGTTGATTCCTCAACTCCAGGTGTGGGTGAGCCCCTTCAGAGAGAGCGCAGAGATAGAGTGCCTTTTGATCCTATTAAAGATGTGGAGAAAGCGGGCTGGGGATTTAGCTCAGTGGCATAAGCGCCTGCCTGGCAAGCGCGAGGTTGTGAGTTCGATCCTCAGTACCGGAAAAAAAAAAAAAAAGAAAAAAAGATGCGGAGAAGGAGCAGCCAGAGAGGTAGGAGGAAGTCCACACAGTGGCCCAGAGCCTTTCCGAAAGGAGGGACATTTCACTCTGCAGCGTTTTTCTTCTAGGTCAGAGAAGATGAGAACTGGAACACGTCCGGGAAGAGCACTTGCTTTCCTTGGGGGTGGGACAGAGGCAGAAGCCTGAGACATTAAGTTCTGTGTGATAACTTAGTCATTCCATTTTGGAAAGAAGAAAAATGAAGTAACCTGACATTCTGGAAGCTGAGGCGGGAGGGTCACTATGAGTTCAAGGCCAGGCTGGGCTACATAGTGAGACCCTGTCTCAAAAAAAATCAAAAAAAGAGACTTAGATAGGTGAGGACAGCATGTTCTCAGTCAGTTCCACAAGTTCGTGTGTAGTCTGTTGCCAAGGAGCAGTTCTCTCATTGTGTAGGTTTAGTGTAGTGGAGAGGACCACACATTTGCTTGTATAAACATCCTAATAAAATGTGGTCTGAAATCAGTGTTTTAAAACTAACCAAGATAAGTTAGAAGATTTATGTAAAAATATTACACTAATTGATATGATACTCACTTGCTATGGGGAAAATTAGTCTCCTCACTGTGGTAAAATATTTATTACAATTTGTAGCACACGGAACTGTCATTGCTGGGCTGCTGCCTCATGCCAAATTGCAGCCTGAAAAATAGCAGATTGTGTTTGGAGGCTATCAGTTAAAAATTTACGGCTCAGAATATTATGTAACTGTAGTTCCAGATAACTGCTTATCTTTCCTATCTGTTTCTGATTGTCAGCACTGACTGATCCTTGGCAAAGGTGATTCTGGGATTAATGCAGGTAAACTCCTGCGGCCATATTTGATTTTATCAAACTGGTATGAGCTGGGTACATTTCATACTTCAAACGTGTTGTTAAAGGGATCTTCTATTTTATTTTGCTCATCTAGGAGCACTGGGTGGTCTTGTTATGGGTTTGGGGTTTGTGTAAAGCTATGCACTTAGTAGGAGTTAAGAACCATGAAACAAGCAGTAAATTTCTATGTTGCTCACACATGACTTGTTTTCTGTTGACGTGTTCCCTAGTGCAATTATCTGCACTTTTACGGGTCGATGTTTTTTGTATGCGTGAAAAGCAAGCCTCTGTGTGGAGCTTTAGGCAAGTAGGTGTGGATTCTTCATACCTGATTGTATCATCTAACATATTTGGCTACTTGCACATTTTAACGTAAAACAAAACTGTAAGTCTACATTGGAGAACAACTGGAAAGAAAGGAATGTAGCTCGGCATGGTGACACATGCGTGTCATGCGAGCATTTGGGAAGCTGAGGCAGGAGGATTACCTTGAGTTCAAGACCAGCCTGCACTACAAAGTGAGATTGTGTGTCTAGGAAAAAAAAAAAAAAAGAATGGAGAAAGGATCAGTTACTTTGAGTTAAGGTGTAACCAAATCTATTTTAAATATGTTATCTTTTTTTTTTCCTTAGGTTCAAAAAAATAGTTTAGTTATTCTATATCTATGGTCTAAGAAATGTTCAATTTGAGTTATTGATCTTGCATTTCTGCATTCTGAGTATAAATATGGCAAGGGCTGTGCTTTTGGCTTTGGAAAGCAGAGTTCTCAAGTGAAGATCCAAGGATTCCAAGCCGATCAGTACACAGTGGAGCCATTGTTCTTTGTATTTTTCTCTTGCTTACAGTTTATAACTATCGAGTAGTCAGTGATTATTAACAGATACTTCACAGTACGGGCAGAGTAGCATGTAGGAATCATTAGGAACAATTTGGAATGGCAATATTAAAGACATGATTTTAAAGATGAGGTCCCAGATGCTTGAAGCCTTTGGCTAAAATTTTGCCAGGTGAGTAGAGGGAGAGTTTGAGCAAATAGGCTTTTAAAAAATTATTGGCTATAAAGAAATGAGTCAAGTTGTACCCTAGTGCTTTTCTCATAATTGGCTAACTGTAGTTAATTGGTCAGAAAGCAGGAAAGGTCTCAGATTAGCCAGCTGTGCACTTACTGCAGTGTCCGGCTTACTTCAGGTGTGTGTAAGGGACTGTGGTCCGGCTAATCAAAGTGTACTGTTCATGCTTACTTTAAAGCAAAGTGTTGGTAGCGAGTTGAAGTTTTAAGAGTTCTTAGAAGGCTCTTTTGTGGCCTGGTGGATATCTTGGTGACTGGTAGAGATCTTATGAAGCCCGAGTTTGAGTGCTGGTGCAAAATAGTATTCTAAACTCCCAAGTGGGAGGTGTAAACTGATGCCACCGAGCTGCCTCCACTTAAGCGAGAGATCATATTTACTGACACTTATTAAAAATGGGTTTTTAAAACAGTGTTTGTTTTGCACAGTGAAAGCAATGCCTGCCAAGAGTAAAGCAAAATCGTTATGTTATACAACAAGATAAAAGGACACTGCATAATAAATAATATCAAATGTCATTAAAATAGCAGGCTTTTATTTCCAAATTGTAAATGTGAGCTTCTAAATGTATGTTTTAAAATCTTTTTGATTTGCCAGTGACTTGATACATAAAATGTTGTGGCTCTGATAGGTCCAGATCTATCTAGGTGTTTACAATAAAGAATATTTCTGTGAAAGCCAGGCGCAATGGCACACGCCTGCAATCCCAGCACTTGGGAGGATGAGGCAGGAGGATCATTGCAAGTCCAAGACCAGCTTAGGCTACAAAGTGAGTCCAACGGTCAGCCTGAGCTTCATAGTGAGCCTTTGTCTCAAACAGACAAAAACAAAGAATATTTCTATGTACCAAGTAAGAAATAAATACACTGTGAGTGACCATTTTTACTGATAGGTTAGGATTGTTTTTTTTAAGACCAGGTCTCTCTATGTAGTTGAGGCTCACCTCGGACTTGCAGAGATCCTTGTGCCTCAGCCTCCCGAGTGCTGAGATTACAGGCATGTACTACCATGCCTATAATTTTTAAAAATTATAATAGGCCAAAAGTAGTTTATTGGTTCTAAGTAAAATGTTTCCACCTGTCAGTTTGTAAGAACTAGGAGAACATATAATATCCAGGCTATATTTGTTCTCACATTTATTCATAGACAAAAACATTGGTTTAGGAAAACCAGTCAAGGGAGAAATTATAGCAATTTTAATAAATTCCTGAAAATGTGACTATATAGATCTGGTAAGTCGTTCAGATAGTTTTGCTTTTGTCCTAAGTGGGCTTTGAATGTGAGAAGTGACTGCTTGGAATTAAAAGTTGTTTTTAGAAATTCTTTCCTGTTGGGGAGGCAAGAGAGCTGGTAAGTAGGGAAGCTAAGAAATGTCGTTTAGAGGGATTTCCTCAGAAAGGAAGTGTGAGTCTTGTGCAAAGTAGGCTGTGTGAATAAAAGAGATCCAGGAAGTCCTATGCTCCTCGGCAGTCATGAAAGTTCAATGGAGAACTTTCGGGGAGGTGTGTTGGGGGAGTAATGGAGTAAATCCAACAGATATCCAGAAACGTGTTTATACAAGACCTTGAGATGTTTTCCATGTCCTTCAGTACAAGACAAAACCATAAATGCAGCCAGAGTTGTTTGTAGATAGAAGAGGTAACTTTAATCTCCTCAGAATAATAGAAAAACGCCAGCTGGCGCATGCCTGTAATCTCATCACCTGAGAGGCTGAGGCAGGAGGATCACCTGAGAGGCTGAGGCAGGAGGATTGCCACAAGTTTGAGGCCAGCTGTGGGGACACACAGTTTAAAGCCAGCCTGAATGATACAGCATTTTCTTGCAAATGACCTGATTTTGTTCTTCTCTTTAGCTGAATAGTATTCCGCTGTGTGTAGATACTGCATTTTCAGTTTGTTGACACGTATAGCCTGTGTCCAGAGCTTTGCCAGTACAATGGGATGGAACAGGGTGGCACACTTTGGAGGGGAGGAAGGGGAAAGAGGTGAGATAAAGGAGGGGAGGGAAGGGAATGGAAAATGCTCAGGCGTGCAGCAGTAAAGTAAAGCAAAACCACACAACAGCAACAGACCCGCGGACGACAAAACCACACAACTGCAGTAACAACAAGAGCAGCGGCAACAAAACCAAATGCTGTCGAGGAGCTGGGGGAAAGGAACCCTCCTGCCTTGCTGGTAGAGACGCAAACCAGTGCAAGCGCTCTGGAAATCTGTGTAGCAGTTTCCTCAAAAAAACTGCAAACAGCAATCCCATTTGACCCAGTGATACCTCTCCTGGGTGAGTCCTCGGCACGAGTCAAAGCCATTGGCTTGCAGACTTGCTGATGTGTGGAGATCCCAGTGAGGCTTCCTTGGAGTTACTGAGAGTTTTCGCCCTCAATCCTGGTGCTAGAGTGGCTGCCTTTGAGCTGCTTCCTGCCCGAAGTCGGCTTTGGGTGAATTTAAAAACTTGTTTGTTTCATCCCTCAGCCGGCTGAGTCTTGCCCATAATTCCTGAATTTTGATTATAGGGGTTATTATAGGACAAGGGCTTCTTTGTAAAACAGCATGTTTAATACTCTGGGGTCTAGCGTGACTAGCGGATATAAATTGTATGGAAGCAATTAAATGCAAAGGAAATGTCATGTGGGCTGCATTTAAATGTACAGACTTGTGGCCTTGATTTTTTTTTTTCTTTTAAAACTTGTACTCAGAAGGATGGAGAGAGAAATGTGAGAAAAAAGATGGAGGGAGGGAGGGAAGGAGAGAAGAGGCGAGGACTCATTTTTAATATTTGGTTAAGAATCCAAAGTCAAGAGCTGGTTTTATGCAAAAGTCATTACCCTTCATATGGACTCTTTAAAAAATACAAGTGTGAGGGAATTACGCTCTGCGTGGAGGCTTGTGTCTTTCTCCAGTCAGTCACCTTCATCACAGAATCTATGTGGACATAACAGGAAGTGAATTTGGGAGATTTTGGGGGCATGTTAATAAACAGGCCTGAAGGAAACGCCGTAAATACAGCCCGCCCCGTTTCCTCCCCATTTTATGTTCATGGCCACTGCACAGTTCATACACGGTGGCTTCTCTTTTTATTTTTGGTCCAAAGAGCAGTGTGATTTCTCTCACTTGCCCGGAATATCCTCCATCTCTGTAGTGGGTTTGTTAACTTCATTTCTTCGCAAACACCTTATTGGACCAACCAGCTAGAAGGAAATCTCCTTCTACTCCAGATCCCCATTGTAATTTAATCTGTAGGGTAATTGGCACTTAATCTTTTTTATTGTCCATTAAAATGTTGTGTAAGGCTTGTTGTTAAAGAAATGGGTTTATTTCATTTCCCCAGTTTGTCAGAAGAATATGGCCCTCGCGGTGAGTTATTCTTGCCCAGTGCATACTTACCAGTGAGTATTTGAGAAGGATGCTGACCATGCTGTTGAAATAATAAAGGCCATTAGGTGCTGAGAGGCAGAAATGGGTACCTTTAGATTAGATGTTACCATTCAACTTCCCTTGAAATTGAGTTTGGGAATAATAGACAACCCTTGACTCTTTGCCTTGGTAGAGAATAGTTCTAATTTATTTTCTTAGGACAAGAATCAAATTTTACCTCTTTATACTATGGACTGAAGCCTGGCACACACAGTAGGAGTTCAGTTAATATTTTTCTTAAAGAAATATAAGTGATTTTTAGAAATTTCTGAATTATTTAAATCATTTGGTGATTCTTTCCCATCTAAGAAGCTACTCTATATTTTTTGAGCTTATACTGTATGCCACTGTGCTTAGCGTAGTGGGTACATATAAAGTATGTTTGACTTTGGAATATTGTCTGTTCTTTGATTTCTTAGTTTGACTATTATAAGAAATCACTTACTCAAGAGGAACAGTGATGACCCAAGAGAGGAAAGAGAGCTGGGAATAATCCATTACATGCATTGATTCCCAGATCATTTCCACACTACACTCAGTGGAAAGGAACCACTCCATCCCCGTTCAGAGGGGCCCAGATTGTAGCCTCCTGCACACCTGGACAGAGGCAGAGCAGGCTGTTTAGGTTTCAAAGGATTTTTCAGGATGCAGAGTAATAGGGGAATCGATATCTCAACAAAACTGTAATTAAGCAGATTAACTGTGTAAATAGTAAGAGATGTCAGAGGAACTAGTTAGTCACAAGTGTTTAAACACAGCCTCAAATCCATTCCGAAGGGTAACAAACAAATTTAAAAGGAAATTGAGCCAGATAAACCCAGCAGAAATTGTTGTCCTAGGAACATCACATTCTAAGCCACGTATTCATTGTTAATATTTTAACTTTAAAATTTGTCTTGAACTCTTATTCTTTACATGTCCTTTAAGGTCACACAGATTTAATTAGACATCTTTTCAGAGCACAGAGGAGTGGGAAAATGCCAGGCATGGTGGTGTGTGCCTGTAATCCTTGCACTCTGGGAGGCTGAGGCAGGAGGATCCAAAGTCCAAGCACAGCCTGGGAAAATTACCAACTTAGTGAGACTCTGTGTGAAAATAAAAAACAAATAAAAAAGGGGCTGGCAATGTAGTTCAGTGTGTCCCCTTCTGACTAGAATAAAGAGAGGAGCTTAAAATTATACACCAGGTTTACTTTAGTCCTAAACAGTGACATATTTAGATGCAACTTTTTTTTCTTAATTTTCAAAAATTGCTCAAGTTACACATGGATGAATGCTCACTGTTAGACACCCAGCCTGAGTGACGATGTCTCTTGACTCTCTGTCCCTGGTCCTCCTGTCTCTCCAGCAGATGTGCCCCTCTGGTCCTATCCTTTAGTCCTGTGTGCATGGAAACCTGTGGTTCAGATTCTTTGTCTCCACATGTTGTCCTTTCTCAGCCTTCTCTTGCTCCTCCCGCACAACAAAACATGTTTTTTTTTCCATGACAGCAGCTAGAGATTGCTAAATATATTATCCCATTGTATGCCTGTGCTGCAGTTTATTTACCTGTATGCTTAGTAATGAAAGTTGTTCTAATATAAATTGAATTCTTTCATTTGAGCTTTTTTTTTTTTATCATCCTCAAAGGAGATCTTTAGTAAGTATCCAAAGAAATGAGACTCAAGTCCAATTACTAAAAATGCATTGTATTTGCATGATAGTTTAAATTTAGTTTGACTATGAGGGCACTGTATCCCCAGCCCGTTTGTGAGCTGCTGTGGACACACTTCCACAAACACGCGTGGGTGAGGGCTGAGCATGACTGTGCTGCTGATCTCTGCCCACTCTGGTCCAGGTCACAGAACATGTCACTCCCCCCTCACCCCTGCCCCATGCAGACCGGGATCCCGCCTCTCCTCAAGCCCTGTTCAGAGGGTTCTGGCCAGCACTCTCAGTGCAAACTGTGCCCTCAAGACTGCTTTCCATTGTGCGGGACAGGTGTGGAAAAGAGGTGCTGTGGTCCGGCCTGAAGGGTGTCCTGTGAACAGGACAGGGAAGAGGCTTGGTGAGTCCCAGGTCTCGGGCAGGGCCTCGGAACAGCAGGTGTGGGGCAAGGGGCACGTGCCTCCCTGTGGGGCCGCAGCCTGCCAGCCTGGCTTGTTCTGTGGGGTCCTCACCAAGCATGGCACCCAAGCATTTGTTGTGCAAGGGTTTTGGTAGCGGGCAGTCATTTTCCCGTTTTCTGTTCCCTTTCTCTCAGAAGACCCCTCTTGAGGGCAGAGAGCGTGGCTGATTCTTCCTAGGACCTAGGGATTCATACACGGGGAACACGAGAGCAAAGGCAAGCTTTGGTGGGAGGTAATGGGGCTTCCTGGTGCCACTGTTGTCTTTCGAAGTGGGGTCACGGACCTCTTAGTATTCACTTAAGTGTGTTTATCTAACAGAACACGTAATGCTGTGTGTTCTGTGCCAGGCATTGTCCCACGCTGTCACTTAATTATCCCAGCGAGGGTATGACAAACATTATGTTGACCCCTTTAGTCAGAAGATGGAGGCAGGGAGTGTTTAAGTGACGTGTCCACCATTGCACACTGTTAAGGATTTACGCCCAGGCAGTGTGGGCCCAGTGTCAGTCAGTCCCTGGCTGTCCTTTCTCCCACAGGCCTTGATGATGGGCGTTTTTTGATGTTCCCTTTCAGGATCTCATCTGTCCTCCTTTCCTCTCCATTTCTGCTCTGACTCTGTGTCACTGTAACACCCGGGCCCAGACCCCATTCCCTTGTGTGTCACACACAGCCGAGCTGGTCTTCCCTTCCTTTGTCCCTGTGGACCTCTCCCTGGTGTTCCATCCTTCCGGGCTGACCTGCTTGGTCCTCGACCCTCTCTGGTCCCTGGAATCCTGCACTGTGCACCAAGGTTAACCTCTTCTATCAGCCCACGAGTCGACAAGGTCCCTGGGCAGTGCTTTCCCCCTCTGGAGTGCCCTTGCTTCCTGTCTATCCTCTGTCCGCCTCACCCTGTCCTGTAGACCCATCCAGGCCTCACCTCTGGCCTCTTAGCCCCTAGGGCCTTTGCCTCCCCTGAACCTGCTCTGCAGTCTGCAGGGCATAACTTCTGTGTTTATTTCAGGCTTGTGGCGGCCAGTCAGGTTAGGCCTTTGGGGTTCTGCTGTTACACCTGGCCTTTAAGGCGCATCCGTGTTGTAGCATATGCTTCACTCCTGCCATGACCACATAATGTCGCATTGTGCAGATGGACCTCATTCTGTTTAGCTTTTCATCTACTCGTGGACATTTGGGTTACTTGTACCTTTTGGAAAATTACTTCTATTTGTTTTGTTAATTACCTCTATTTTTAAGGGGAAAATAGTTTTCTCTTGACTGGTATCTACAGTTGCCAATAAAGTTTCCCTCTACTGCCCTCTTTTTCTCTTTTCTTCCCTCCTTTTTTTCCTTCCTTCCTTCCTTCCTTCCTTCCTTCCTTCCTTCCTTCCCATCTTTCTTTTTCTTCCTGTCCTGTCCTGTCTTTTCCCTTCCCTCCCCTCCCTTCCCCTTCCCCTCCCCCCTTCTTTCTCCTTCCCTCTCTCCCTGTTTGCCACCCCCTGGGTTAGATAGAACTTAGAGCCTCACCAGCTCTATCACTGAGCTGCATTCCCCATCCTGCCATTGTTGCTTTAGAAATACAAACCCAGGCCTAATGGTGGTGGCTGCAGATGGACAGGCCGGTTCCTTGGTCATTACTGGCAGAGCACAATCAGAGGGAAGACTCCTGAGTTTTGCAGTCAGACATTCTGGTTTGAATCATGGCTCTGCCAGCCATTCAGTGAGTTCCCATACTATCAGCAACGTTCAGTTTCCTCATTTATAAAACAGTTACCTTGTCTCTTTCTTTAGAGTGAGGACTATGCAGGAAAGGGTGTGGGGCCTGGGATAACTCAGCCAGTGCAGAAAGAGACTTTATTATGACTATAAAAACAAGAGCTTATGTAAGTAAATAAGCGAGAGTTATTTTTAAAGAAGATGTTTAAACTCATCAGATTTAGTACAATGAATGCAGTGCTTATGCCTGTCTCTGTGAAGCTTGGGGCCTACTGTTGCAGGAGCCAGGCTGGATTGTGTCAGTCAGAGTGGGACCATGATGGTCTCCCTGCGTGTATGTTAACGGCTTCTGTTGTTCCTGAGTCTAGATTTGTGCTCTCATCACATTTGAGGAGAATCACAAAGGAAGTGAGCCTTTTTTTTCCTCTATAAGAAAATGTAAGGGCTGGGGATTTAGCTCAGGGGCTTAAGCGCCTGCCTGGCAAGCACGAGGTCGTGAGTTCGATCCCTGGTACAAAAAAAAAAAAATGTAAAGAGAACGTATCTCCTGAGGACAGGGAGGAGATGAACAGTGTGCTGTGTGGGCTGTATCTGAAGGTAGCTGTGTGTCTCAAAGTGTAGCTGGTCACCCTGAGCTTGCTCTGATTATGAAACATCCATTAGCTCTTATATTTATTTCTGTTTGTATGTAAAGTCTTGAAACTGAGACAGTTGAGACTCTCAACTGAGTCTCAACTGAGAGATAAAATGTTAATTTGACCCAAAGGTTTTTTTTTTTTTTTTTTCTTTTTGAGACAGTGTCTCTTTATGTAGAGCAGGTGGGCCGTGAACTCACTTTGTAGCCCAGGCTGGGATCAGACTCACAGCGATGCTCCTACCTCAGCCTCAGGAGTGCTGGGATTACAGCTGTGTGCCACCACGCCCTGAATTTGATCCAGACTTTATGTGCAGGGTGGTGTTCATAACAACATCACTGATTTAGCTGGTGCTGTCAATAAGAATCCAGGAAGAGATGTGACTCAGCAGTGGAAGGCTTGCCTAGCATGCCCCAGGTCCTGGGTTAGAGCCCCAGAGCAGAAAAATAAAGATAAAGAATCAAGGAATCCTACAATTTTGAATTTTAAGCAAGGCCCACCTGCAGATATAAACCAAAAAATAACAGACCAGAACAAGACAGAAAAACATTTAAAACTTGTTTTAAAGTAAGGAGGCCTTGGAAACATACAGTTCTTACGTTGACAACAGTACTTTTGAAGGGAAAATAATTTTTTTCATTCAAACTTAACTTCTGTCTGTGATCTTGATGGTAGCCAGAGAACTCGGGAATATGGTAGTCTTCACCCCGTTCTATTTTGGCCTCTGGTGAGTGGGAACAGGTATTGCCTGGCATCATTCCCAATAGCTTGACCTGTGAAGGCAACTGTGAATTATTTTTCTTTTGAGACAGGTCTTGCTAATTTGCCCAAGCTGGGCTCAAATTTGGGATCCTCCTGCGTCAGTTTCCAAGAGAGCAAGGGATACAGGGGTATTCCACTGTGCCTGACATGGTGACTGAATTTTGTGGAGGAGATCTTGCCAGAAAAATATTTCTGGGAAACCAGTCTTTTTTTTTTTTTTTTTTTTTGGTCAAGTCTGTCTTTCCCATTCTAAAATTGTGACTGTTTTTAGAATTAAGTGGAGCTTAGAAACACAGAAGGAATGAGTAAGAGAAATTTAGTTTGCTGCTTTTAAATGCAAACAGTGCAAAAACACACAGGTCAGGTGACAGGGAACTTAATTCTCTGGGTAACTTCAGGTTCCCTCAGTCTACCCAGTGACCCTGCATCAGAGAGTTTAACCATCCAAGTCATTCTCCCTTCTTGTTACCTTAGGCACTGGGACTGCTTCCGGCTGGTCCTGGAGCAGAGGCACCCTGATTTATATGCACACTCTTGTTTGCTGGTGCAACTCAACTGAAGCAGAAGGGTTTGGGCACGGGAGTGGGATGGCTTGTGAAATACCGTGAGCTGAACAGGAGCGGGCTGGCTCACAGGAAGAACAACAAGCAGTTCTAATCCTCATGTCCTCAGGTGGAGGCATAGCCTGTCTGCGAGGTGGCCAGAAAGAACAGTGGAGTCAGTGAATGCCTTCTGAACGTGTTAGATCTTTGTCTTTGAGGATTTCCCTGAGAAAAATTGCTGGTTTCTTGTTCTGGTGTAGAAAACCTTTTTTGTATGGCTACCTGTTCATTGCCAGAGTGAGAGGAAGAAATAAAATGAAGATTTTTCATGTTTCACAAATTTTGAAACAACCACTGGTTGTTGGTTTTGAGACAACCACTCATAATTATGGTTCATGTACATATCAGAATTTATTGCAAGGGCAATTTATATTGGAAATTTGTTGCACAAGAAAAAAAGACCTGAAAAATCTCCTAATATCTTTCAGGTATTTTTTTCTGTGCTTATTTGTGAGTCTTCTTATTGTTACCTACTTTCATAACCAAATTTCAGTGCATAGGTTGACTGTTTTGTAAGTTTAGTTTTAATTTCTCTTAACACGTGATGTGATCAATTTAGAATTTATGGGGGCCTTTAATGCATTTATTTAGTTCCAGTGTGTCAGCAGGAGATAGTTAGGAGAGATTCCTGCTGCAGAGAAGATGTCTTCAGGGCTTTGCTTCAGGACTCAGCAAGACGTTCAGTGACCACTTACTGGTATTTTGGAAGCAGATGAGACCGGCTGTTTTTTCAGATTTGGGAATGAAGAAGTACAGGAGTGATACCAAGAAAACCACAGGTCCCAGGAGCACTTTGAAAGCGACCCCAGGTCCTGGCTGGGGTTACCTTGGCTTTGTTGGTTCCCTAACCTAAAACACACACACATGTACACACACACACACACACACACACACATCCTTTTCTTTGGTCTTTTTTGATGCAGGGTTTCACTGTATGGTTCAGGCTGGCCTTGAATTTACTTTGTAGCTAAGGCTGAACTCGAACTCGCAGCCGTTCTCCTACCTCGGACTCGAAAGTGCTGTGATTACAGGCATGCGCCACCATGCCAGGCTAACCTAAGAAGTACTGAGCTAGATCTTCTGTGATCTCTGAGGGCCTTCTCTGTAAGGGTAGAACTACCCAAATAAATGCCCAGACGAGGAACGTAAGTGTAAGACGTATTTTTGTGAGCCTGAGGGACACACTCTGCTGGAAAGACCAAGGAAAAATATTTCTTTGCTTGAGAAAAGTGTAAAACTATCAGTCTGTGTGGTCTTCAGACTTCAAAGTGTGACAGAAGTCAAGGAATTTTAATCTTTCCTTGAAGTACTGGCAGAACTTGAAGAACTGTAAGAGCAATGATCTGGGAGTGTTGTAGCATCAGGTTAGGATTTCCTGGGGCTGAAGTTTGAGCTCACTACATTTGATATAGATGTCCCTTTCTCCAAACCTCCAAAGACTCCGCTGTTTTTCCTGTTGGCAGGGGTTCAGCGCTCCATCATATGGAAACAGATACTCATTGGGAGAGAATTAGCCTATAACGTAAAACAATGAACAATACCAAGAACTAAGATTAGGCTTCACTGGCTGTTATTTCTTAGAACAGTATTTGTTCATTTGTGTTTCCGTGCTGGCCAGGCGTGCCGCTCACAATTTCCCCAAATGGCTTAGTAATGGGAGTTTTTTTAATACTTTTAGAATGTTTTATACGACAGTAAAAAACAAAAGAAGGTACTCAATAGGCTATATAGCTAAAAAAAAGAAAAGAATGGAAAGCATGAGTTGGGGCAGATCTTTGTGACTATTAGGAAAGGATGGAAACGGCTGTGGTGTCGTAGGCTGCGCATCGTGGCTGTGTCTGGTTGGTTTAGCACGAAGTTTAACCAGTTGGTTTGTAGCCCCAGTATACTCTCTTGAGCCGGCGCTGTCTTTTACCTTCTCTTCGCTTCCCTGGCGTCCCCAGGGGTGCAGGGAAGGGCTCGTGTAAAGTGGCTGGCATGTTTTCTGTTCTCAAGCGTCCTCACCACCATGAGCGTAGAGTGCCTGGTGCTCCTCGGCTTGCTGCTCTTCACTGCTGAGTGTAAATTCAGGGCTGACTCCCCCATAGGGCTGAAAATGGGGGGGGGGGTGTTTCCCGGAGGACATCTGGATGTGGTCAAGAAAGAAAGGAAATAGCACGTAGGTGGTTGACAACACATGTCTAGGGATGCCGGATAAATGACAGATGGTTAGTTACATTTGAATTTCAGATAAACGGTGGGTACATGGTTAGTACAAGTGTATCCCACGTATTGAATGGGACACATTTGTACTTAACAAATTACTTGTTTGTCTGAAATTCAGATTTAACTGAATTCACCCTGCGTTTTTGTTACATCTGGCAACCCTAAGTGTCTCATTGCATGTGTTTTGGTAGCCTCTAGCTTTCCTAGCCTAATATTTCTTTGCTTGTAAGAGGTGCTAGGGAGTGGCCCAGTGGGCAGGATATTACACTGGTGTGAATTAAGAGAGGGCAGGGCAGGGTATAAATAAAGTGTTGGCCAACCAGTTGCCTGGTAGCCTCAGGACAGAGTGGGTGTTCAACTACCTGTTCACTCAGTGCCAAGTTGGGCAACACCTTGTTTTTGATGCTATTCTTGGATGCAACCCTATATTCTCTATTTCTTTACCACCTCTGCCCACGTATCCAATATTGGCAATTTTCTAATTGAAGTCCCTTTGTAACCTTTGTGGACAAACACTTCCAGTACTTTTCTTTATTTTTTAAAAGAATGTATGTGTGTATGTTTTTTGAGGCAGCGTCTTACTATGCAGTTTAGGCTGGCTTGGAACTCACTTTGTAGTCTAGGCTTGGCCTTAAACTCAGCAATTCTCCTGCTTCAGCCTTCCTCATGCTGGGATTACATGTGTGTGCCACCACATTTGGCAGTACCTTTCTTTAGAACTTGGAAAAAGAGTTGAATTTCACCTCTGATCGATAACACAGAGTCTGCTTTTGAGTTTCTAATGCTAATTATATTAATAAAATAAAAATTATTTTCATTTGCCTGCTATATTTTATATTGTGTTTTTTTTAAAAACATACTACAGAATATCTGTGTTATTGTAAATAAACATTCTTCTTCAATTTTGGCTTACATGAGATAGGTTATGAACTTTGTTTTGTATAGTGACTGATTTGAACTACAAGGACTTTTGGGGAGGAAAAAAACCATAGGAAACATGGTGAGCTATAAAGATTATATGGCAGGGTCTGCCCCTGGAGACTGTGTTCCTGAGTATCTTCCTGGCTTTTTGGCACTCTTTTGATGGCTTTACTATTTTTTTTGATGGCTTTACTATTTTTTTTTGATGGCTTTACTATTAATTAGTATTATCCAGTAATGGATACAGAAAATTAACAGAGAAGAATTAAATTTATTTACAGTTGTTTATAGAAATCATCACATGTGCAATTTCCCTAATTTAAGACCTTGGACTTTGATTTGACTCAGAGAGCAATCCGTGATGTTTTTATTTCCTAGGCCCTGCAGGAAAACTCCCATGGCAATTACTTTTCAGTCATTACTATGAGGTGGTAGCACATGCATTGCTAGGAATGGTTTATGAGTGTCACCTCCATCTATGAGCTCAGCTGGGCGTCAGACATCTAGGAAAGGCGGCACTTTGTAGATGCTTAAATGGGAAATGCAGGGCGCTGAATGGAGGTGTATTTATGACTAAGGAGGTGGCATTTGGTTTGAGTCAGGGCTTTTAGTGCTCTGCTTAGAATAACTTGTTTCCTTATAAGAAAACACTTATTTGCATGTGAGTCTAATGTCTGCTTCATTAAAACCAAAACCCAAACCATGTCGTTACAACTCTGTCGTAGAAGCAGAGTTAGAGTTAGAAAGAGTAGCCTGTCCCGTTAACAACCACGTTTCCCTGATAAAGCTTCTTTTCATCTTCTGAAGATGAAAAATGATTATGACTTGAGTCTCTAATTTTAGTAAGAAGCAGAATGAACCAGTGTCTTCCTCTTAGTGTAATTACTAGTACTGTAGAAGGATTTAGCAAACTGAATCTTATGCACTGCAAGCACGATCAGCACCTCCAAGGTGAATAAGGTAATTACCCAATGTAGAAGTCTTAGAGAGCGGGGATGGCCTTTTGGCCATGAATGCAGCACAGAGTATAGAGTCCTGTGTCTCCTTGTGTGATCCGAGGTGGACTAATCAGGACTGTCCTGCTGAAAGTGACAGATGTCCAGTTCACACTGGCTGCTGTATCTACCAGGTGAGGCCAAGGTTGAGTGCAACCAGATCAAGGGGCTTTATTCATATTTTTGGACCCCCCAATCTGTTTCCTTGACATCTCTTTCCCCTTGCCCACAGTCTTTTCTTCAGCTCCTATTGAAGTAGTAGTGAGGCCCTGTCCTACTTAGTTTCTAAGATCAAACTAAATGGAGTACTTTCAGGGTGGTATGGTTGCAAACTCTTTTCTCCAGCTGTAGATGAAGTTATGGCCTCAGGCAGATCAGGGCTTCTGTATCCCAGATAACCAACTTCAGAAGGGGCAAGAGCGCTTCCTGCTGTCCCCACCTCCAGTGTATACCAGCATCTAGTTGCTTGTTCTTCTCTGAGCTCAGGGAATCAGGGTACTGCATTGGTCATCACCCAAGAATGTCATAGTTAGCATGAACTAAGAGCAGTTTCTCAGTGGAAATATTCATGGTGGTGGAGGTGGAAGATGGGAAATTCTGTGGTCAGAAGAAAGGAAGAGATTCTGGGTAGATAGTAAGCACATTCTAAGAGTGATGCAAACTATATGGTAGGCAAGGACCCTAGCATTAACCCTGTAGGGTGACCAGAAAGATGACTAGATACATAGGAGATGGCATGGTATTGTCATGAGGAAATGCCTAGTAAAGTCTGATAAGATGAACTGTAGTTATTTGGAGTATTGTGGTTTTAGCATCCTATACAACTCACCATATGTGATCAATAGTAGTCCTTGAGTTCGCAGATACTGATTAAACCTCTTTCCTCTATGATCACATCGTTTATGAGTAGTCCTCTGAGCAATTGTATGATTTCTACTTATATGGGCCTGCTTTTACCAATAGGAATCATTTCTTGTTTGTTCAAGTAAGCACCTCAAAATGCGTGTTCATGGAAAATAATGTTATTAATGGATGAAGGCTTTAATTCACAGAAAAGAAAGACAACTTACCTTGCAAAAATGATTCAGAATGCCCTTCACAACTAATGGCACCCTAATGTGACTTCAAATGACTGCTCAAAATTCCTTTTGTGGCTACCTGCTTATTTGTGTGTCTGTCTCCTATTGCTATGCACTTGTCTCTCATTTTCATTCTATAAGCCATATGATAAACATTCCTGTAAAATTTTTTTTAAAGATACAACCTGATTGCTTTATTAAAATTCATTCTTAGAGCTAGCATTACTTGATTCAAGGCAGCTATTGCTATGAATTTTCATGGAGATAATGGGAAAAGAATGAGACTCACAGGACAATTTTTATTACTTAATCAAGTACACTAGTTATTTTCTTTTACTGCATGAAAAATAGAACCTGGTACTAAGTACCAAAAGATCCTTATCATTGTTATGTAGTACTCATATATAGTATTACATTATTGCACATTATTTAATGTCCTTAATAATTTGCCTTGGTGATTATATTTTTGTGGTTTTTGAAAATAGGCCTATATTCAAATGATAGCATTTGGTAGAAAAGATACTAGTACCTGGGAAATTAATGACATCCCAGATTTCTTTTAATAAACCTGGCTGTCACGAAAGCATCATTGTCTGACAGACATCTCAAGAGTAGACTAAAACAAGCCCTTGTTATGTTTCAAGAAGCAAGATTCGTTACCAGGCATGTCATAATATGGGGATGGGGTGGGGAGGGTGAGCTGTAGTAGATAGGGTTATTATTTTTGCAGGGGGTAAATGTGTGGTATATGCAATCATAACATCAGCAAATTGTTTTCTTAGTTAAAAGTGAATGAGTGAAAGTTAAAACAATAAAGATAAGAAAACTCAATGATTGATTAAGGCATTTTGACTCTTTGTGGCCCAGAGAAAACCTTTTAATTTTTTGGTACTGGGAATCGAACTCACAACCTCATGCTTGCCAAGCAGGCACTGTGCCACTGAACTATGTGCCTAAGAAAACATCTTATGGTGCCAGTGAGAAATTGTACACTAATTTTGAACTGCCAATGTGTTGAAAAGTTAATAGAGAAATTTGACTAATTTAATGTTAGGTTGCTGGTCTGTTTTCCTTGTAGAATTTTCTGACAACTCCTGCAGTTCATAACATCAGATCACAAAATGTATGTAGTTCTTTACAAATTGACCTGTAATGTAATTGAGTATTGGCCACATTAGTATGGCTTCTGTCTTCTACTGAATTAAAAGTTTCTTCTCCTTAATTTCTGCTCCTTCTGTATTTTTCTGCCTCTGTCATTTAGTGAAAGATGTCCAGTGGAAGAAGTTGCACCTGGTTACTTTCATTAGCACATCAAGAGAGCTGGAAAGTCTGGTTGCTTATTTCCAAATGGTCCTGGCCATCATCATACACAACAGGCTACTGTAGTGCAGTGGTCTCTTGCACTGGGGAGCCTTATTTATTACAGCACTCTCTCCCAGCATTAGTCACTTCTGTTTGGGTGCTGTGGTTTTCTGCTTCCTTGCAATAACATTACTTGAGTTTAGAGGGGGAAAAAAAACACACAGAAATAAAGTTTCACAAAGACTTTAGTGATTAGAATTACTGTGTGGAATTTTAAAAAGTAGACAGTGAAGAAGCAAATTTAAGAAGCCTGAGAAGTTTTAAAAACAAAACCTTTTTTCTATATAAGGAAGGCCTAAAAGCCATCGGGGAAGTGTTCTGTGCCCTTTAAAATGCCATGCTTTGTATACCTCAAAACTGTTCAAGCAAAACAAAAGCCAAGGTAGAAAAAGCATGCCATTTTGTGTCATTTTCAGGACCATAAAATGAGAATGGCAGTGCATTTGTTTTCATGGATCTGTGGTTCATTCAGCAAAATTAATTCCAGTACAGAACTGTTCCTACTAAGAATGACTTGGATTCTTTTATAATGCTTCAGTTTTCTGGTAGTTTGTTTGCATTCTCTCCACTTGTGTCATTCTGAACAAATATAGAGTAGTCGTTGGTAAGGCACCGCAGTGGGAAAGTTTGAGACTCTTGTGTGTGTGGTCTCCTGGCTCATCAACTTAGAGATATGATTGGTTCCTGCATTTGAGCAGACATAGTTGTAACTTTTTGCAGTGGAATTGATGTTACTGGAAAGACAGATGGCATTTGAGCTGATTAGATAGATAAGAACTAGGTAAAAATGATCTAGACATTCATTTTATCTCCTATAAGAGTATCCTGACATGTTGAGTGGATAAGATACTGTGTATGTGTTTGCATGTGTATTAGTGGGGCTGTGTGCATGTACATGTGTGCATGTGTGTGCATGTGTGTGCGTGTGTGTGTGTGTGTGTGTGTGTGTGTGTGGTAGGAAAGGTACAGAAGAAAGAGGCCTGGAATTGCATGAGACTCAGCTTTCAGAGGGTCTTCTTTTAGGTACTGGGACCAGAAGTTGAAGGCAGCTGACCCTGTACTCTGACCCTTGCCCTGACTCCTCAGTCCAGCAGGGCTCTGTTGCAGACTTATTGTCACCTTGGAAAGTGACTTCTGTGGTTGCTACAGTTTAAGGGGTGAACAAACAGGTTCGAAGCAGATCCACCTGTGTCCTTTGATGCTGCACCACGGAAGTTAGGATGTCCCTTCTTGACCTCAGTTTATGTTTCTCATACTCTGCTTCCCTTTGTCCATTCTTTATTTAAAACATGAAGAAAGCAAAGTTTAGTGCCCTGAACTTCTTTAGGGAGGTGATCAAGTGTAGTGGTTAAGATTACAGGTTCTGGGGTCCCAATGTTTGGGTTCAGTGTTCAACTCTGCATCTCAGTTTTCTCGTATCAGCGCAGAGATCATACAAAACTACCTTAGAAACTATGCTTTCTAGAGTTGCCAGAATTGAGAGAGCTAGTCTGTGGAAAGTACTTAGGTAAGTGTTCAAGAGTGCCAGATGACCCAGCCCAGGACCAAAGAAAGTAGTGTGTGGATGTTAACTGGAGCCAAGTACACAGAGGCTGCTATAATGGCAGAATCCTAGGAATCCAGAAAGAAAGCCAATTTGGAAAACAATCTTTAGATACCAACTCCCTGAGAGCCTGACAGATCCAGATCCTTGATATAATATGAGCTCCAGGTTTGGACTGTGGGAGGATAAACCCGGCACCCCAGTGGGCAGTGCTCTCAGGGCCATCCCGTCTCTCTGGGCATTGTGGGTAAACTGTGGATCTCTGGAGGCTGTCAGTTCAAGCGTAAAGAAAAAACTTGAACAAAGAATATCTTTGTTGTACGTCAGTAAAAAGTATGAGGGTTGAAGAAGTCATCAACTAGTGCTCTTTACTTCATTTCTTTCTTAATGATACTGCTGAAAAATCCTGCTCCAATCAGTGGGAGGAGTTTGAACAGAGCTACTCCTCTCTTTTTGAGAGGTTGCTGGGCACTGCCTGCTTGTCCTCAGGAGAATCTCTGCTCCCTGCTTCCCTCTCTGTGCCTCGCCAGCTGAAGGGTATAACCTCAGGGAGGTGTGACTGATGGTCACTTTCATCTCCTCTTGAAAGGTGCCATGAAAACACACAGGATTATTTCTCTCTACCATTGTTTCTGTCTATCTCTCTGCAGGATGAGGTCATGACAGAGTGGCAGTTTATCTTGGATTTCCTTGTTTGGCCAGCAGCCTGAATATCTCTGGGCTAAATGTCTCTGAGTACCTCACAGATAGCAATGATTTGAAGGAGGTGTTGCATTGTATGGTCTTTTTTTGCCCCCCAGGAGCCCAGTTGGGGAGGGAGCAGCTTTGTATTTACTTGTTACTATCTTCTCAGTTGCTGCTTTCTGTGTCTTTCTGCCTTCCTGCAGTGTGGGGAGGCAGCCTGTTGTGGGCTGGGGGGCAGACGAAGCACAGGGATTTTAGGTCCAGGCAGAACTAAGTTCAAATTTCAGCTCTGCCATTTATAGTTTCTTTGAAGTACATTCCCAAAGCTCCCTGTACTCACCCTTCACTGACAAGGCCTCACTCCTGACATGCACACTTACTCTCTTTCTTCATTTGTCTGTAAGTTCCTCTAGGTGCGGACCATATCTCTTTCATAGATACTACATTGGCTGAGAGAACTTTCCAGAGCTGGGCTTAACATGGCTTCAAACCTGAACTTTCATTTTACGGGCTGTTCAACCTTGAGTAGGTTATCCAGCCTCTTGGTGTAGTGAGCGTTAAAGATAAACACATGTCGAGCCTTGGCTCCAAAACTGGCACCGATGGGTGCCCAGAGATGTTGGTTCCCCCACTTCCAGCTTGCTACCAGTCCCTCAGTGTCTGCTGACCCCACCAGCAGGGCTGGACCTCTCTGTTGGCCATACAGCACTGTAGCCCAGGCTTGTGGCCAGCTTGGCCAGACAGCCTCTTGGCTCCAGGAGCCCCTCATAGCATTCTTCAGTGTCTGAGAGAACATGCCTGCAGCGGGCACAGGCTTTAATCTTTGGAATCTTTTGTTACGGTCCATCTCAAAGGATTTGACAGTAGCCTTTACAAAGTGACTCTTAAAAGTTATTTCAAAAGTAATCATGGTTCTTTGCTAAATCAGAGGAAATCCCATCATCTATCACTTGAGTGTCTCCTGTTCACTTTGGTATTTATACTTCTATGTTTTCTTACACACATGTACTGTAATAACAGTTATTTTCCTTGGTCCACAGGTGGAATACTGTATACTTCATTTTTGTGTCCCAGGGAGTAATTTTTAGAGGTCATAAATAATACTGGAAAGAAGAAAAATAGAAGGAGAAAAATGGAAACAAACCTTTTGTAAATAAGGAGGGGAAGAGAGGTTGAGAGAGGGGAGGTGAATGGGAAAAGTAAGATGTATCATATGCAGGTACAAATTCCCTATGATGAATTCTTAGGTGTACCTAAAATAAAAAACCAAACAACCCCCCAAAATGAATAAAAGACTACAAATCCTTTGTGAGAATAAGACCAGCTGGAAGTGGTGAAATGCAGGTAATTCACTGAAACCCATTAACCTCTACCCATTGTGACTTGAAGTAGAGAGAAAATGCATTGTGTGTGCGTTGGGCTCAGTGTACCTTATGCTACTGAGTGAGGTTAGCGAGAGAAGGGACAGAGAGAAGGCAGATCACACATGGCTCCATTCTAGCTGCCCAGGAGGGTGAGATGAGATGCAAGTCTGTTTGCCCTTTTCTCATTTTGGTTCCCAGGAACCCCTCAGAGTGTAACCACTTCATGGCAAAATGTGACCCCTAAGCGGAAGCCAGCTATCTTCTCAGCCATCTCTACTGGAGCTGGAGGGAAAACTGGATGTGCTGGTTTTACTTAGAGGTAGAACGTGTAAAAGTGGCTCGGCAAACTTAATGCACAGTGAGGGGATTTTTCAAGAGCAATTTTCCTGCATCAGTTTTGCTTTTACTTGGTAACCTTCTTATGAGACTCATCTCTGGCCTGTGCATATAAAGCAATGTTTACTTCCCTTTCTACCTTCCCTATTGATCTGTGTGCTGGAACCGTGGGATATAACAATAAATCAATGGGTGTCGTAAATAACTTACATTCAGATTTAGAGAGAAATTTTAATATGGCATCTTATAATACATGGTAGAATGAAGGAAATTTATTTAATCAGGAAAGTACAGAGGAAGAAACACTTGGTTGCAGCCAGGGGATTTGATTACATGGGGTCAGAGAGGAAAATGCTCCCTGACTTGGGTTTTTAAGGCTAGGGTAGAATTAAGGGGAAAAATAAAGAGACTTGGATGCTGTGAAGCCTGAGGGATGCTGGGGTCTAGAGTTTGCGGCAGTGAGCCTGAGATGGGACAGAAGCCTCGGTGAGAACACTGCTCACTGTGTGCAGAGTGGCTTCCACTGGACTGAGGGGATGTTTGTGCTTATTTGAACCCTGCTGGAATAGTCCTGGTTTGTTTTACGAAGGGATGTCTCACTGAGGATATTGACTCAGGGTCGTTTCCTTTTACAGTCAGGATGGCCTCCATCAGACTAATATTGTTCTCGGGCCTTTTCTGTTTCGTTTTGTTATCTTGGATAAACAGAGAGAGGCTGATTCATTTTTCTAGAAAAACAGGATGCGCTAAAATACTGCAAGTGACAATGAAACAGACATGCTCACGTACAATAATATTTATAAAAGGACCAAACAATATGCGCAGCAGACACCTCCATGGTGTAGCTGCTTTCCGTCCCCTGCTTCACTCACCTTTAGTCTTTGGCCAAGTTACTTGTTTCTTTGGATTTCCGTTTCCTCCAACATCAAATGGGGACTAGTGGCTCCTGCTCAGCTGGCTTGCTGTGAGCAGTAGGGCCACGAACAGTGTTGGGCATGTAGGGAGTAGCCACTCCAGTAAAGCTAAAATCCTTCCAGTGGATACGAATGAATGATTCATAAGTGGAGAAATACAGTGGTAAAAATCCTTTGTGTCATAGAAATACTCAAGTACACTCAAAAAGTAGAGAAAATGGTGCAGTGATTACATGCCTTACAGCTATTACGTGCTGTATTTTTCATCCCACGTCAACTGTGATCAACTTTCTGTCATTCATGTTCCTTGATTCTTTCTCTTCTTCAGAAATGGCTTTAAGGTTTGTAAGGACTGCTACCTCAGTTATTTTAAAACAAATTCCAGATGGCATATAGGTTTGTGCAAAGTTTGTGAATCTGAGGTATTAGAGAGACAAGCCCCTGTAAAACTCATAGAAACCAGTGTTTTGAACCCAGTTTTCTCAACTGAGTTTTAGGTATTTCTGCACTAGATCAAAATATGTTTACAAATGTTTTATTTAAGAGAGCACTTTGAAAGCTGACTGTAATGCCAGCACTCAGGAGGCTGAGACAGGAGGATCATCATGAGTTTGAGCCCAGCCTTTTGAAGGCCAGCCTGAACTGCATAGCACAACCCTGTTTCAAAAAACTAACCCCCTAAAAAACAAAACAAAAACAAACCCAACAACAAAAAAACAAAAACAAAGAGTAGCACTTTGAATGCACAAAATCTTATTTATTTAATGAGTACTTCATATATTGGTTTGCACACAGATCAGCATTTAGGTGCATATGCAAAACATTTTTTATAATGGAAGATTTAAAGTTTTTTTTTAATTATTATAATGAAGCTACTCCAGCATTAGCAGAGTACAATAGTGTACCGTCCTCACCTATCATGTATGCTGTTGCTGTGGTTTTTTTCTGAAAGATGTTCATGTTGCTTATGCAAGATTGCATGGATGCAAATGGCCTTATTTACTTTGGGAAAAGGTATCAAATTAAATACTTACATTATTCTAGAGGGAAAGAAATCCTTGATCCTTAGTGATGTTGCCTAGGAGAAGTGTCAGTGTCAGGAGAACTGATTTTTCCAGGTGAAACAAAGGTACAGTCTGATGTCTGCAAACAGACCAAGAAAGACCCCTTAAAAGACACCTTTAGCAGAAACCAGTTTGGATGGTTGTACTGAAATGTCAGCAGCGGGGTGGCTTGGTGGGAGAATTACGGATTTTCTTTTTCGTCCCATCCACTTTTCTCATTTGAAAAAAGAAAACCCGTGGTTTACAGTTTCATTCACTGTGAGCCTATTTGATTGTTTAAAAAGATAATATAAACGTAAGTTGATGAACTGAACCGGTGCGTGCGTGGCGTGGAGACTGGCTGTACGGAGTGCGACGTTGAGGGAGACAGGTAGGCTTCCTTCACGCCATGCTCCCACCGTCACTGCAGCGGACCTCAGCCGTGGCTGGCCCCTGCCTGCCCGCTGCCTTCTTACCGCGGGTGGAGGGCACCTTCCTGTCCTCATCCCAGCAGGCCGCGCAGCAGAAGTTGACCGCCGAGCCTAGGTTGGGCCCATGCGCTGTTTCATACTTCATTCTGCTCTCTCCTCTGCATTGACATTTCCTGGTCTGCCATCCAAGACTGCCCAGATTGCGAGAGATGGCTGTTGGGAGCTGGCACGGTGGTGCCCTCCTGAGCACATAAACATAACTCTCTGCGCTGCTGCCACTCCCACAATTCGACTTTGAAAGAATAGTTAGTGTGTATTTCAACACGGTTTCAGGCCTGCATTGGATCCAAGGCCTGTTCTGAAATTAAGTGATGGAAATAATTTAGAGAAAACTCTAGACAGGCTAGTAAAGCAAGCACGTAAGGGAACAACACATTCAACATTGTATAGTAAGAGGTGTTTCAAACAAATCAGTGGAAGGAGAATGTGAGTGGAGAGATGGGGAAGGGGTGAAAGGAGACATGTCCATGGTTAAGGAAACCATTTCTATAAATCAGGTGGTGTGGAAACTCTGATCTCTGGTTGACAAATGGAAGGAGTCACTACTGTTTTTCACCTAATCTCTACTCATGCTGAATATCCTGCTTGTGGAGGAATTCAGTGCTGTAACCTCATATCCTCTTGCATAGGAAAAGTCAACAACACAAGATACTGAGGTCTCTTGATGACACTTCCCTGAAGAGGAGATATAACTTCATTGGCAGGCAGCAGAAGCCTCTAAGGGACACACGCCAACATCATTTATGATGTAGGAGTAAGGATAGAGGGATGGGGATGTTAAATTACAAATGATGCTTTTTTTAAAAAAAAGGATCTGAAATGTCCTAGTGTAAGATAAAGATCTTTCAGTTGCCAAAGTATATACTACATTGACGAGTGCAGGCTTTTGGGTTTTTTATTTTTTTTTCTTCTCCTTTTTAATTAATCCTGGTGAACAGTGACCTATGTTCATTGTAACAGAATGCTGTGAATCAGCCAGATCTCATGGAAGCTCATAAGTAATTTACTCAAATCCTTGGTCTTTGATCTAGTTCTACATGGAAAGTTTTAGCTAATGTAAACACCAGGCCATAGTTCAGGTTTGGCAAGGATCTGTCGCCCCAAAATATGTTCCTGTTTGATTATTTGCTATTTGGCAGTATCTCTGGTCTAGGATACAGTCTATGTGACAACCTCTTATTCTGCGGGGTACATGTGGTCCCCAGTTCTTCTCACTTGCCAAATGTAAGTAATAATGCCTGCCTTGATCAAGGGTTAAATATAAGTCTAGATAGCAGTGTAAGTCATAGTAGCTGGATGTGGTGGTGCTTACCTATAATCCTTGCACTCTGAGAGGCTGAGGCAGGATGGCAAGTTCAAGCCCAGCCCAGGCAACTTAGATTGTCTCAAAGTAAAATTCCTCAATATCCACCCTCGCCCAAGACACAGTGTTTTTGAAATTAAAGTGACACACATTTATGATTGAACATAGTAATCAGTCAGTGAAGAATTTTGAGCTCTTGCAATATGTCTTGGCTTTTGCTAGGTCCTAGTGGCATTCGATGTGAATGTCAAGGAAGTTAGAGGAAAGAGGACTCTCACTATGAATGAGGTGTCGGGCCTCATGGAGCTGTGTTATTAACTGGCACCCTGGGTATTCTCGATCAGCACATCAGCCATTTCACCACAGTTACTTCTCTCGTATCCTCTGCCTCATCCATATTGGTCCTCTCAGGGCCAGGCTCTTCCTGCCATCACCTTTCTTCCCCTTACCGTGTGTATCTCATTTCTGCCTTTGGAAATTCTTGAATATCAGAACCCAAATCTTCTTTGATGACCACAGATGGATTGATCTCTCTCTCTGGCCTTTGTCAGGGGTTAGCAAATTGTTTCAAAGGACAGATACAAAATATCTTTGGCTTTGAAATCCGCATTTTCTGTAACATTTCTCTGTGACTGAGTGTGAAAGAGCCCATCCCAATAAAACCTTATGTTTCAAAACAAGCTGCCCGTTTAGTTGGCCTGCAGATGGTTGTGAGCTAAACCTTGGCGCATGTCATTGTCCCATGGGTAGCTTTGTGGGTTCTGTCTACATTTGCCCTTAACCTGTATGTTGGTAGACTTCTGAAGGGCAGAATCTGTCCATTGCTTTTCTGTAATCTGCTGGGTCTTGTGTGAGGAAGGTGTCCAGCCTGGTCTGACAAGAGAGCCTGTGGGGGGTAAACAGTGGCAGCTTTCTTAAGCTGTTGACCTGGGTGCCTCGGATGGCTGAACTCTGTCGGTTTTTGCCATCTTCTCCCTAACCTGCTCTGCCTCCCACCCTCCCACTACTCTGAGGAAGTACTATTTACAACACAAAGAATTTTTTATTTATACTGTGCTGGAGACTGTTTACCCATGTTGAACTAACATTAGGTTTCTTTAAATGTGCAATTAAAATGAAGAGTGACCATTTGTAACTTTGGGAACATAACAGCTGGGCTCATGATGTCAGCAAACATAGAAACCCTTAAAGTTATTTCCAAAGGCTCCAGGAATGGGATTTTCCTGGTTTATACACTACAAGTCAATATTTATTCCCTAGTAGAGGAAACCAACATGAAACAAAATGAAACAACAAACTTCACACAAGTTTAAAATCATCTTGGAATGCCAAGCCGGCATGAACTTAGTATTCTGTTTTCAGCTGCAAAACGGGCAAGTTGAAAATGTAAGTGTAGATATGATTTTCAGTGTTGGAAAATGTGTAGTGTAGGAGGGCAGTTTGCATATTTTAATATTAGGATACCATTTTGAAGGAAGAAAAAAATGCTTGCAGTTTCCTATAATACTAAATTTTTTTCTCCTAAGGGTAAATCCATTGCCTGGTACATTTTTCTGCCTGTAAAGTGCAGTGTTGGAGTCCTTTGAATTCACTGGGGGAAAATGACACAGACAAACCTCTGTGAATGAAGCACTGCCTTTAATTTCACTGGAAGTGAGGCAGATGAGGACTTTGGAAAAGAAGGCTATTATTTCCTCTGTGGAAACTTTTATCTTTGTTTTCTGGGTGGCTGGTAAAAACAATAGTTTGCTGGGGAGTTTCAATAATCAAAGAAGAGGAAATAGCATGTGAGTGAGTGCAGCTGCTTGGCAGAGCCTGGTAGCTCTTGGAAGGTGAAATTTACCAAAGGCTCCTTAACTCTGGCCTGCTGCAGGAGGCTGTGAGCTTCGCGCCCGCTTTGTTGGTACTGTCCGGCTCTGCTAGTGAAGGAAGCACACAGCGGCCACACGTGATAGACATGAATGAGTGGAGCTGTGTTCCAGCCTGTGTAACTTGATTTATGCAAACAAAAATGTGAATTTGCATAGTTATTTAAAAATGTAAAAACCACTGTACAAAAAATGAGCACTAGAAGAGATTTGAGTGCAGGTCGTAATTTGTGTGTCCTGCTCTAGTAAATTAGCACTACCGTTTCTCAAAGGGAGCAGTGGTGAGCCTAACACCTACCTATTGAGTGTATTTTAGTCAGGCATCTGACTATAATTAACACACATTTGTGGGTAAAATCCCTGGGGGAGTCTGAGGGACTCTTTAGGAATCTAATGTACTTGTCTTTTCCCCTCTCACATAAAACGGAGTGGTTGGTAGAGCGCACCTGTAATCTCAGCACTCAGGTGGCTGAGGTAAGAGGATGTAGAGTCCATTGCACTTCCAGTGATTTTGATGAGACCCGGTCTCAAAAAAAAAGAAAAGATCATTGAGACTGAACTTCATTTTAGTCACATTAGTTTGTTTATTTATTTTGTGGTGCTAGGGTTCAAACCCAGGGCCTTGTGCATGCAAGACAAAAGCTCTACCATTGAGCCACATATTTAGGCTAAAACTAGTTAATTTAGAAACTACCTCCACTAACTGAAACTTTTAGGGAAGGTCTGTCAGGTAAGTTTTTAGCAAGTTACTGTCAGGTTCTCCAAGGACAGTGAAGGAAACCCATACCACAGTCTGTGCATAACAAGGGGGTTTATATTTGTGTTGCACATTTTGGTCCTCATTAAAAGATAGAAAATAGTGAGGTATAGTGGTGCACACCTGTAATCCCAGCATTCTGGAGGCTGAGGCAGGAGGATCACTGTGAGTTTGAGGCCAGCCTGGGCTACCCAGAGAGTTCAGAGGTAGCCTGAACTACATATTAAGACTTGTCTCAAAACAAACAAACAACAAACAAAAACAAAACAAAACAAATAGGTAATAGTGTAGTACCTGTTAAAGCTGTCTCATGGTTTTGGCTTAATACACATTTCTGTTTATTTTTATAAGATAGTAGTGTTCTCGGGCTTTACCATTATAATACTATTATAATAGAAAGATAATTAGAAAACTAAATCGAAAAATAATAAGAAAAATAATGAACAACTCACAATAGTGAAACTTCTGACTCCTAATGTACCCCTTCGGAGTGTTCTCTCTCTGCTCTATTCTAGTCAGAGTGGTAGCCTCTTTGATGAAATGAACTTAAATCTGGCCTGACGGCAGATGTATGACACACACGCGTTTCTAACTGCTTGGGACCCTCACAGCCCGCTCTAAAGTGTCTCTCGGGAATTCCTGCTAAGCGTTACCTTTAGAGGGTGCTTTGCCCCTGGATGCTTTCCTCGACTTTCCTGGTGCCTGAAGGCGTCCCTGTGTATGCCCCTCTCTGAGCACCCTACACTCCCTCAGAGCGGCTGTGATTCAGTACTTCACAGTGAGCTGAAGAAGGTGGAGTCCGCACTGCCCAGCACTTGGTATGAATGAACCTTCCTCATGTGTTTCTGCCCTCCCTTCATCGAGGAAGCTTTGAAGGCAAGCAGAGGTTAAGTAGCTTATGCAAAACAACTTCCCTCTGAATGGTGTGCCTGGGGTGCAAACCTAGTTCCTCTGACCCCATGCTTCTCCCACAAGACTTTCAATTAGAGAATTGGTCATATGAGCTGTGATCAAGTGATTTCCTACAAGTACTGATGTTCCTCGCCCCATAGTTCCTTGTGTTGTTTGTGGGTCTAAATCTCTCATAACCTACTTGCAGGTTCCTCCAAGCCCTCAAAGGCAACATGTGTCAAGCAGGTTCATGATCTCACTCTCAAACTTGCTTCTCCTGCATCGTTTTGGGAGTCAGTAAATGTTGCCGGACTGGGAATTCTACCCCTGACTTCTTCCTTGCCTTCCTCTGTGCTCTGTGGTGAGCATTTAGAACTCAGTGGCTTCATTTTTGTGTGTGGGCCTTTTCTGTCCCTAGCTTCTCCTGGCACCTGTGCTGGCACCTGCCTTCTGGCCTGCCAGTGCGTCTTACCCGAGGAGACCCAGGGAGGATGCGAGGACAGGTCACTGCCCTTCACAGGAAGGGCAGCACTTTCGGGGCTGGAGCCTCAGGCTTGCCTGACATCTGCCCCCTGCCCCTCCCCACGCAGGGCCACCAGCAGCTGGTCGGCATGTGGGTGGGGAGGAATGGGGCCGGGCTAGGGGACTGGGATTAAGGAAGCCTTTGGAGCAGCAACTGTGACAAGGAGCACCTGGCCTTCTTGAAATCAGGGACTCTGCCTTTGGTTTCCTTCCTTTGCTTCCTTCCTCTGCTTCCTGCATTTTCAGAATTATGCTAAAATTTGAGGTAGAGTTTTAGGAGCAAATCAGCCCTGCCAACACTGATTTCCGGAAATTAGCTTCCTTTTTTAGCTAAAGAGGTCTTTTGGACGATGTGTAGATTGAAGCCAGTTGAGGTGCCCTTACCAAGTCCTGTGCCGTGGGCTCCCTGGTGTGGGGTTCAGTGAGCTAGGATGAGGGTGTCTGTCGTGAAGTGCAAGGCCTCAGCCATAGTCGATTGGTGTGATTTTAGGAAGATTATTTAATTTATAGCCCTAAATACCCCCTACGGAGTGGGATAATGTATAAGGTTAAGAGCATGAAATAAATATCAGGAAAATCAAAAGCAAAAATGCTTTGTGTATCACGAACTATGAAAATACTTGCATGTACTATTAGTCGTGTCATTACTATTGTTTGTGAAATGTAACAACAAAGCCTGCCCATTGAGTGTGTCTGGGAACTCATAGTCTTTCTGATTATCCGAAGGCAACATAAAATCCTTAACTGTGGCAAAATCTGGTCCTCAGTGCTAGATGTGTGACAAAAGTGTTCTGGGCTGAGATCTGTACCACTGCACAGGCTGCTCTTTTGTGTGTGACATTTGTGGAGCACCAGTAAAGCAGTAAATCATTTTACCATGACAGCAGTTTTTTTTTTTTTTCATTTTTTTCATTGACATCATCTCATAATCCAATCATTATTAGGAGAAATGTCAGTTGATTTTCTGCATCACTAAGGACAGGAACAAAGAAAACTGGGTAACACAAAACTTTCTGTGTGGTAGAGAGAAATGTAATCACTCATGATTTCATCAGTGGGCAGTTCACAGCTCTCCGGCACACCAGGGTTCTGTGCCACTGCAGAATCACCCAAAGACAGAAATGTGGTGGGGGACAGGGACTGTAATCAGAGTACATTAAAGCAAAAAAAAATTTTTAAATTAAATTATGAGTGTAATTAGGAAGGAACTGCTTCTTGAATTGTTTTTTAAGCAAAAGAAATCATAAAGCAGTATTTTTATGTGACTATTTCCCCTTGTGTTGGAGGCATCTACGCCAAAAATTCTTCATAAATCTTCATTAAGATGTCAAAATTCCTTGTGCAGTCTGTCTTCATTTGCATTCCCTTGGACAGTTATTAACAAAAGACCCTTTATGTCTCCACCCAGCTTGATTGCAGTCATGAACTCCATTTTTCCTTTTATTTTGTCATAGAATCTGGTACGCGGCTGAATTTAGGGAGTCGTTTCTGGAGGACTTGCTGGGAAGCTGGAGTGTGTAGCGAGTCCAGGGTGGGTGGGGACAGAGGAAGGCCAGCTGTGGCTGACCCTGCGTCCTCAAAGTGACATGTCCTCAGAGTGTCTTCTTGTTAGAGTTTTAAAGTCTTACCAAAAGTTACTATTTTTCTTAAGTTTGAAAATAAATTTCTGTAGTTGAAGTTTAGTGTGGCAAGAAGCCTGGCTATAGATTTATTTAATTTTTACTTTAAAATTAGGCTTTTCTCATAAATGATTGGAGCTGCAGCCCAGCTGAGTTAAGCAATGATGAGAATAACAGCTCTGGAGGGCTTTAGTTTCAGTTTCAAAGTTGTGTCTCAGTGATGATCAGGGCCTGGACTTCCGGCTCCTGTGGAGGTCTTCTGTTTTGTTTTCTGTTCTTTCTGTGTGGTTCGGGCTGGTCTTACACTCACTATGTAGCCCAGGCTGACCTGGGAGTACTGGCTTCCATCCTCCTGCCTCGGCCTCCTGGGAGTGCCAGGATTAGAGGTGTGTGCCGCCAGGCCTGTTTCCTCTGGAGAGTTCTTGCTCTCTCCCTTTTCCACCGGGGATGCAGTGTGAGTGAGACCAGTGTAGCTGCGGAGGCCCAGGGTAAAATGGGGCACAGCTCTGTCGCCTCTTTAACCCAGATCCTCTGCTCGCGCGCTTCTCCAAAGAGTAGAAAAGATTTTAAGATCTCTCCTCACACCGTGACTCTGCAGATGAAAAGTTCTAATTGAATTCTGCCTTTAGCTTTCCCCTCCTGTCCTTCCATAGCTACATTTTTTTTTTTCTTAGCTACATTTTTCTTCTGTGAGAAAACATTTTTGTTTCTTCTCGCAGCGCCCCGCTGTAGTTGAGGACTTTACAAATGCACATGCTGGTTTTCCTAGCGGGGCCTGGTTTGTGGTTGTTAGTGGTGAATGTGAAGATTAGATGTGGTCCAGGCTCAAAAGGAATTTAAAACCTGATAGAAATAAGACCTACCACAACCACTCGAGTAAATCTCTGTGGAGAAATCTAACTTCAAGTCTAATAAACCCACGTCTCACATGTTGCTTACGCTAAATGTCTTGTATTGAGGTGGCCACTCAACCCTGTATGATCACGTGGCAGTTTACTTGCTGTATTTATACCCTTTGGGACTTGTTGGTTGGGTGCTACAAACATGCACATCTTACTTCTCCAATAGACTGGAACATGCTTAAAAGGTACACAGAGAACAGGATTTGTTTTGTTTTGTTTTGTTTTGTTTTTTTGTAGCCAGGGTCTCACTTTGTAACCCAGGCTGATCTCAAACTCATGGTGATTATCCTGCTTCAGCCTCCAAAGTGCTAGAATTTCTGTCCTAGGTCATTGCAGATTTGTTTAAAAAGATATTATGGGGTGGGGAATTGGGATGCGTATTAGATTGGGGGCTCTCTGGGCTAGTTGTTGCCTAGAGAAGTATTAGTGTTAGCTGTCAGACAGTTGTTGGGGAGACTGAATTTGCAGTGTCAAGAAAAGGAGAAATGCTCATGCTGGGTTATTTGGGCTGCTTCTTTGTAAATATGCACCCCTTAAAAATTTTATATTTTTTGAGTCAGAAATGTTGAATCATTAGAACCCGAGGGCAGCTCTGTGCTTTACTGAGATAATATGATTGGGGGTGATTTTAAATAATCATTTATTGTGCTCACAGATCTGAATTTTGGACACACTTTGGCAGGGACAGCTAGTCTGCTCCACGAAGTTCGGTGAAGTGGCCTAATGGGATGGGGGTTTCCTTCCAAGGGAGCACACTCAGCTCAGTAAGTGTCAGCTGGGTGCATCAGTTTCTTTCCATGTGGGTCTTCTGTCTGTGAATGACTTGAGCTTCCTTGTGGCATGGCGGTGGGGTTTCAAGAGCCACAAACAGCGTCATGTATCAGTTGGGCAGTTTGTAACGTAAATAGGCAGTGTCATCACTTAAAGTGATAACTTCATTTGGGTTTAATCATCAAGCGAGTACCCCCCCCCCCCGGGTGACCTCTGCCTTGGGGAAGGCGACCTTATTCCCAGCAAGGTGTACAAGGTGGATTCCCAGCAAGGTGTACAAGATGGCAGATCTGTGACTGTTCTTATTCTAGTGAGTGAAGCTTAGTGACAGACAGCTGGAATCCTGGCCCAAGCCGCTTGGGGACTGGAAGAGGCACACTCATGCTAGGATGAGGGCGAGAAGTCCAGCAGGGTCCCCTTTTCTCCTTTGAGCTGTACTGTTGCTTCGAAGGGCTCACTGTGTGTCAGCACTTTACAAAGAGTAACTCAATCATAGTCCCCTAGGGCACTGTGTTTAGCTAGAATCTTAATTAGAGATATTGCTATTGATTTTTAATGATATTACTTTTTGAAGAGATCATTGTTAATAAACTCTGGCTCCATTTTATTACTATGTGTGTGATATATACCTGTTGCTATTTAAAGATATTCTGCAGCTCTTGAACTTTTGATGTTTTTGAATAAATTAAATGAGTCCTCCTTTATATTACCGTAGCTTCTGTTAACACTCGAGTAGATGCTATACTCTGGTGTATTTTACTTTTAAATTTAAAAACTAAGTGATAATCTAGAGTGCTTTTCCTTTGGGGAGTTACTGCACTGTCAGGTTCGGAGTTCACTTAACTTTCTTTCCCCTCAGCGTCATTTAAGTAGTTTGGAGACTGGTTACAATGAGCATCAGTGCAAGACCGTCCCCTCTCCAGCAGCCGTCAGTTGGCAGCCAGTGTACACTGCGTCTTTATTTTGGAAAGGTTTTTCCTGGGCACAGACAGACTCACCCTTTTAACCAAATCCTTCTTTTCATCTGTTTTTGATGGCAACAGACCATATTTCCCAGCCATTTGTAAACACTGTCCGTCTGGCGGGATTTCCTGAACACAGAGCCCTTAACAATCATTTCTGGCCAACTTTTTGAACTTCAGAGATTAACCTGGTTATTTGTTCTGTGTTTTCTGCCATGGGAACCAATAAGTTCATCCTTCTGAGACTAAAAGGGGTCCAAGAATAATCCATTTGGTAATTAGATGCATTGTTGTCTCCAGCTTGATACCTTTGATGAATTAAATCTTCCTCCTGTTATCCCACTATTAATCCACAAGTCATTACTATGCAGAATGATAGCTTTCCCTTCCTTTCCCTTCCCTTCCCTTCCCTTCACTTCTTGTTTTGTAGTAATGAGGACTGAACCCAGGGCCTTCATACTGAGCTACAATGTTTTGCTTGATTTTTTATTTTGAGACAGGGTTTCACTGAGTCACTCAATTGCCCATGCTGAGCTCAAATCTGTGATCCTCCTGCTTCAGTACCCTAGGGTGCTGCTGGGATTGTATGCCACTGCACCTAGTTTAGATTAAAGTTCATTTCTGAACAAGGTTCCATGGCACCTGGACCTTTCTCATTGTCATTTTGGAATCCTTTGTTGACTAACATAATCCAAGCATGACAGGGATGGAATGTCCATGAAATATGATTGAAAATTGGTTTGTCAATTAAAGATAATTTTATTGTGCAAATATTGTTAAAATTACTGTCATGCAAAAATAACAATTTAAAAATGAGTTATCGTATACAGGTACGGTTTTTTTGTGTTGTAAAAAATAAGGAAAAGATAGGGCTGTGAATGTAGCTTAGTGCTAAGTTGGTAAGTAGAGTGCTGAGTTCATGTGTAAAGTCGAAGTCGCATCCTCAGCACTGAGGGGAAAAAAAAGGTAAAAGATTTATGCTCTTTGCACCGGATGTGGTGCGTGCCTGTAATCCCAGCACTTGGGAGGCAGAGGCAAAAGGATCACGGCGAATTCAAAGCCAGCCTGGGCTACACAGTAAGACCTTGTCTCAAAAAAGGGGAGACCAGGGGAGGAAAAAAAGGATTTATGCCCTTTGACTTAGTAATATTGATTTTGGGACTTTAGTCTCAAGAAATAATCCAGAACATCGAGAAAAGCTTTTGCTCAAGGATGTGTATTGAAGCATAATTTGTAATGAAAAAAGAAAAATCTAAATGCTCAACAGTAAGGAATTGCTTAAGTAGATTATGATGTTCACGAAGAGTTTGTAATAGCATAAGGATATTGTTATGATGTTAAAGGGAGGAAAAATGGAAACATTTTCCCGGGATGGCAGTCATGAAAAGGTAAGCATTGGAAGAGAAATGTAATGTGAAAACTAACAAGAAATATAGTGACTCTTTTAAAGAAAAAAAAAAGTGACCCTTTTACTCTTAGTTGATAGAATACTAGACGTTCCTTACTCCTCAGTTTGAGATGCAGTTCAGGTGTGTTTAACTTTCCACATGGGGTGACCACATCTCCTTTCCTCTCCCATCCGGAGAGCTGGCGCTGCTCACCATAAGGAAGCCTCTTAGTCCAGTTGTTACTTGGCACAAAGATCCCAGACTTTCCTCAGATTGAGGGGATGGGAGAGGATTTAGGCTGGTGAATCACACGATGGAAATACTCCTGAATTTACTAAGGAGGGCTGAGAGAGAGGCTTGTGACTTATATTCCAGGCATTCCGGCCAATATTCCAGGCATTCAGGCCATCTCATTTGGAGCGGCCTCTCACCATGGGGGACACAGCTGGTGGACTTGGTGGCTGCCACCAGGGTATTGCGGACAGTGCCAGGCCTCAAAGGGGAAACAGGATCTACTAACTCTGGAAGACTAGTGAGGCCCTCCAGGCTGGTACTCAGGAAAAATGATGTTCATGCCCAAGGCACATTCTCGTACCTTCGCTGATTGGAGTGATACCTTCGCTGATTGGAGTGAGGTGGTTTGTGAGATGTGAGGGAACCTAACGCTTCTTTGCTGTCACTTTGAATGTGGTGCTTAAAGCGGAAGACAAATTAATGAGGAAGTTAATCGGCCTCTTAGTGTCTCATTCTCCCCTTCTTGGTCTCTTTATGTTAATGATAATTGGGGATTGAAGCTCCAGCCTTTGCACTGAGCCACCTCCCCAGCCTTTTCTTCATTTTCTATTTTGAGACAAGGTCTTACTACATTGCCCAGACTGGGCTCAAATTTAAATCCTCCTGTTTCAGCCTCCCAGAGTGATGGGATTATAGGCACGTACTATCAGACTCAGTTTTTTTCCATCGTTTAATATCCTAGATGTGGATGGAAAGATTTATTTTTGTTTCCTAGGAATGGGCTTTGTGATAATAATGCATGTGGAAGAACAAGGTGCTTTGGTTTGAAAAGATGATTCCATACTAGCTTTTCAGTAGCAAAGCTACTCTGAGAAGTGGTGAATGTTTACATGTTGCTGGTTCCCATTCATGACACAATATTTATTCAGTGAAGTAAAGCTGTTCTGAAGACACCTGTGGATCAGGGAGGCTACATAAGGGCTCCTTGTAACACAAGCAGCTGGAGGAGAATAGGAGTTCTGCTGGGGAAGGTCACTCACTTGTGGCAGTAGGTGTTAGAAACCTATGATGCTGTGACTAAATCATTGCTGGAGCTATGTGGGATGCATTGAGCATTAAACAATACTGTTAGTTTAATGGCCAGTATATTTGCTACATAAAATTTGATAGGACTTGAGCAGGCTGATATATTGAATATCTTTGCAAGGGTTTTGTTTTGTTTGTTTTAAGTGATAACACTGCAGTGTGCATTTGGAACTGAACTGTTAGTCTTAACAGAGAAGGCTGTTTAAGATTTTGCCCCACGGGCTCAAAAATCACATAAAAAATCCTAAGACTCCCAGCACTGAAATTAAGTAATTAATTTTTTGCTGCACTAGGAATTAAATTCAGTGCCTTGGACACATCTGCTTAGGCAAATGCTTCACTATAGAGCTGAATCTCCGACCCTGCTCATTTGTGATCAATAAAAAAAAATCCAAAGAAGGAATCCAACATTTTGTATGTACAAACTACAGGGGCAACAATCTAGGCCGAAGTGTCATGATATGTCAGTTACTATTTCATTTTTCTAGGTGGTTGGGCTACCCACTGCAGGTCGCAGGGGATTAAAAACACACCCTGTATTAACAAAAACAAAACAAAAACCTGGCTGATTCTCCTTCTGGCAGTTTTTCCCTTTGAGTTGAATCTGACCTTGAAGAGGTCTAGAGAGAGCCTGCCAATTGGGACGTGGAAAGAGAACCAAATTATAAAATGGTTTAAAGGCAGGTTTGAGAAATTTAGCTTTGTAGTTTACAAAAGGCAGTACCTAAAAGCAAGTGTTACTTTCTTGAACTGAAACCCAACTTCAGATGCCCAGGTGGCTGCCAAGCTGCTTTTCTCCCTCAGGGAGGCATGGCTGTCTTCCTCTCTGCCCCTGTCCGAGTGCCCCAGCTGTGACTGGACCTCAGGGATGCTAATCTGCAGGTACTGAGCTGACCCAGGCTAACTGTGGGAGATCTGTAGGGCCCACTGGGCAGTGGGCAGGAGCAGCCTGCGTTTGTTTAGAGTAATGACAGACTCTGCACAGAGCTCACAGAGGGATTCTTGGATTCATCTAGGCTTCTTTAAAATATTTTTCTTTAATTTTATAATCTGAGGTTTTTTTTTTTTTCCTTTATGGGATATTAAAAAAGAAGATTAAAGAATTTTGACAGTGCTTAGATTTTGGTATTCTTCTATTATGAGCTGTGGAGCTATTATTTTTTTTTTTTTTTTTTTTTTTTTTTTTTTTTGGTACTGGGGATCGAACTCACGACCTCATGCTTGCAAGGCAGGCGCTTATGCCGCTGAGCTAAATTCCCAGCCCCTTTTCTCTTTTCTTTTAAAAATTACTTATTTATTTGTGCTGGGGCTTGCCAGATGGATACTCTATTCTGAACTGTACTCCAGTCTTAATACTCATGCTTAATACTCATGCTTAAGCTTTTAAACTACAGTTTCCTCATTCATAAAGGAGGAATTGTCTTAGTCTTTTTCTGTTGATATAATTGAATAAAACAGAGGTTAATTTATAAAAAGTGGAAGTTCATTTGGCATCTAGTGAGGGTCTTTTGTGACATCATAACATGGCAGGAGGCACTGTGGTAAGACAGCGTGCTTGCCAGAGAGAGCTACCTTCCATAACAGGACGACTCCTTCGATAACTGCTGAGCCCATTCATTCAGGAATGTATTATTTCATTCAGGAAGGCTGAGCTCTCACGACCCAGTCACCTTCCAAAGATTCCATCTCCACATACTGTTGACTTTGGGTGTTAAATGTCTCACTAGTGAATTTTGGAGAACTCTTTTGAAATCACTGCAGTGACAATATTTTCTTCATTTCAGGACTATTCTAAGTATTAAGTGAGGTTGTGATACAAGAGAAGTTTTTGGGCTTCATTAGGAGACCGACAACTGGGTGGTAACTTGCTTGAATGGGTATTTTTGTCCTGATAATGATCAATAATGCTTATTGATGGTTTTCTCTTTGTTAGGCTTTGTTTTACAGTCTTTGTATATAATGGATATTGGTGAGAAACTGAGTTAGAGGAACCAATGAAAATGAGAACCTTTTAGAGCTTTCAGTGATAACAAATAGCCAGCTGGCATGTGTGCCATAGGTTTGCCACCACAGGATTAGGTTAACTCGCCCAAGCTTATATAACCAGTACGTGTAGGAGTTAGGATTGGAACAAAGACTGGTTCCGACCTCTTGGCCACTATGCAATGGTTCCAGCTTGTGGGTAAAGAAACTGACAAATAGAAAGGCCAGAGAACTTGTACAAGGTCACACAGCTGGTGGCTGGTAGAGCTGACATCTTTCTGACCATACTTCCTGTATCTTTGCTTATATGAAGTCTGGCTTTAAAGCCTGAAATGATGTCATTTAGGTATTCTGAAGGCTCTCTGTCCTGTGTTGTCTTAAGATGCATATTATGATACAGTCCTCTGCTCTGGCTGGGCTCAAATTTGTGGTCCTCCTGTTTCAGCTTCCTGGAGCACTGGGATTACAGGTGTGTACCAGCATGCCTGGTTGGTAAAAGTGGATTCTTACCCTCTTGTCTTCAAGGTAATAATGTCATAGCCTGCTTTTGGAAAATATCCCACAGCGTTCAAATTGCACAGCAGACTTTAGTTCTTCCCTTAGGTCACTTACTTACCAATCCTTCCTTTAACTATTAGTACTGGAGCGCCAGAGGGAGGTTGTGCTGTTTGACTTTATTTACAAAGAATCTGAATTCTGGGTCTTCTCAGTTAAGGGTGTGCCTCCCCAGGCTGCATCAATTTATGGAGGATTTAGAATCGTAACATGAATATTAATTGTAGAGAAAGGCTACTGAAACTTATTTTGGAAACTGGAGAGCAAGAGGACTTGGGAAAGATTTTATTATTAAAGAGTAAATAAATAACACAAAAGCTTGGTATTTTGACATCTGTTATAAAATGTCAAACATGCAAGGGAAAATCCTACTTTGGTAGCATACCATATACTTCTTACCAGGATTTAAGAATTGTTAACATTTATTGTATTTGTTTCAAGTAGTCTTTAGTGAAAATATTTTTAAGCAAACAGTAGATACAATATCTTATCACCAACTACTTATACAGTCAGCTCTTAAAAATGAGTTTTATCTTATAGTAGAGGTATCATTTTATTTTCATAGCTAACAAAATGGAGCAAATTTATTTATTTTTTTTTTCAAACATGTCAAATTTGAAATGTTGAAAAGAGTATAGTTGGGCTGGGGCTATGGCTCTGTGGTGCAGTGCCTGCCTGGCAAGCGCAAGGTTCTCAGTTTGAGTCCAGGTATGAAAAAAAATAGTCTTCCTTCATCAGGACTCAGCAGTTGTTAACATGTTGCCACAATTCTGTGTGTATTCCTTTATTATTGGTTAACCTATTTGGGGTCAAATTAGTGGCAACATGAGATTTCATCATAAATAGTTTAGCATGCATCTTCTGAGAGAAAAGCATTCTTTTATTCAGTAACATGTACTATTATTACATCCAAGCAAATAATAAAAGCTAATATGCAGTCCTTATTCAGATTCCCCTCACTGTTACAAAAAAAAAAGCACTTTTTAGATGTGTGTGTTCTCTAATGCAGCATCCACATGTTACATTTACTAATTATGTCTTACCTGGTTAAAAAAAAAAAAGTGTTTCCTTTCACTATTTTGCTTGTTTTTCACAATGCTAACATGTGTCTGAACCAAGATCTTTGCTAGCGCATGGCAAGTCCTCTGCCACTAAGCCACACTCCCAAGTCCTAAGTTATTTTTTGAAGATATACATGATTTCCTGTGCTTAAATTAGGTTAAAAGCTTTGATAAAAATACAATCAATGATTTTTGTAAATTTCTCATTTTATCCTATCAAGACAAAAGATTTCTAAATGTCATTTTTTAACTTAGTATATACTCAACTATTTCCAGAACTCTCATATTTTTTTAATTTTTAAATTTTTATTTTTTCGTTTTTTTTAGATAGGGACTCACTATGCAGTTCAGGCTGACCTTGAGCTCACTTTGTAGTTTAGGCTGGTCTTGAACTCACAGTAATCCTCCTGCCTCAGTCGAGTTCTGGGAGCCACCACACCCTGCTCTGTCAGATATTTTGTCACATTGGATTACTCAAACCAAAAACTATACATCATTTTTTAATTAAAAAAATATAGCCTTACTTTCATTCCATGTAAATGCTAAGGTTGTTCTTTCTGCTTGTTTTGACACAGGACCGTTGCTCTGGGTCCCAGGCTGGCCTTGAACTCTCCTCCTGCCTCAACCTCCTGAGTGCTAGGGTTACCAGTATAGGGTACCTCACATGGCTAAGATCTTAGGTTCATTCTTATGCCTGTGCTAGGTAAGAAATATATATACCTATATGTACAAGAAAGAAGGGCAATGATTTCTCTTAGTTACTTTGAAAACCAAAGTCAAATTTTTGTAGAAATATATAGAAATCATAAGTAGACTGCTGGATGAATGTTCATAAATCGAACATACCCACATAAAGCAGCTCTTGGACCAAGAAACAGGACAGTCTCAGCTGTAAGAAGTGCCCTTCCCGGTCCTTTCCAGACCTTCCGTCCACCCACAGTGACCACTTCACTGACACCCAGGTCCTTGGTTCATTTGCTGGTTGAAGATTACTTCTGTTGCCCTCCTGGGGAAAGCACAAAGTAGGGAAGCCATGGAAGACACACATTTTAATTGTGAATTATGAAAGCCACCTTCAAAGACATTTTAAATGATATACTGTATATATTTTCACACAAAATAATTCCCACAACAGTGTTTTACATAATGATTTCATTCAGTGGCTGTCCCTAATTCCTGAGAATTGGGATTGCATCCAAAACGCGAAAGGTTAAATTATCAATAGAACTCAAAGGACATTTTGTTTCCATTTGTATAAATCATTTAATGTGCTTTAAATCCCTGCATATGTTAACAATGGAGGCAGTGAATTACAGGGGAGCTTAGCAAGGCATTCTTCGCGTTCTCCTCAGTGACTGTGGCCTCTGAGCAAATTCAGGAAAAGAGCAAATCTTTTCACTGAAGGAAATTATTTTAATTAGAAACTCTCAAAGGATAATAAACAGTCAAAAACTTCTGCAATCTCCAGCTTTGAGACAAGTAATTGCAATGAGCATGCAATTTAAAAAAATGAAAAGAAACAAGGATGGGGGCACATTCAATCAATCACCCTGAGTAATTGCACTGTGAGGGCTCATGACAGGCATGTGGTGCCTTGGCGCTGTGGAAAATCACCCCTCCTGCATCTTAGTAAGAAATCCCCAACAGCACAGCGTGTGTGCAAGTCTTGAAATCCGAGGATGGTTTTCGAAGTCCTCTAGACGCTTGTAGGTAACTTTCTCCAGTGGCTGAACTGGGTGCAGAGGTAGTGGTACACCAATTTGTGGTATACCCCACATAAATCAGGTCACATACATCCTGCAGCTGACATCTGGGCAATATTGTGGCTGGCACATGGGTGTAACTTTGCTCTGTGTGCCTAAAGCTTTTTAAGGGGGATAGGAATCCACCTTCAGGAGTGTGGTTTTCAGTGTGGCATGCCCTAGTGACATTAGTGGCAAAATGACTTGCTAAAGTTAGAAAGCAAGATTGAACAGCTGGGTTGATGGTTATTGCTAGGTTCCCACCAGTTGTTTCAAAGGATGGAAGGGAGCCACCCAGAGTGCTTTGCAGCAGCTGTGACCTCGAACCAAGTAAAGCTTCATGTCCAAAGTACACTAAGAATAGATATGTGAGGTCTTCCAATTTTAAAGTAAGGTGAAAGATTAAGAGCTTTTTTTGGGGAAAAAATGGTTCAAGTCACTACTTAAATATACAAGTTTAGTTTCAAGTTATATGGATGTGTGTTTTTATATATATGTATATGCATGTATAAATATAAATCACACACACACACACACACACACACACGTCTATATTTGTTTTGTCATTAGGGTGCTTGAAGTGCTTGAAGACTCAAAACTTCATAGCATCAAACTCACACTTGCCCAGTGACTCTCCATCAGAATCACTTGAAGTTTCTTTGTTCTGGTCAGTTGGGTTTGAGCAATATTGCTATAATATATCTTATAGGATATTAATAGTTAAGTATAAAAATTAAACCTAGAATGAATTAGAGAAATACTGGGTTGAACTAATTTAAACCTAAAACCATTTATAGTCATATGTGTTGTGCAACTTTTAGGAGGGAAATATACCATCCATTGTTTTCAAAACCAAACTTATTTGGTAACTCTAGAATTTTGGGGGTACTGGGGTTTTGGGGATTGTCTTCCGGAACTAGTGTTCTGTAGGATATACTTGAAAGCACCATCTCATAACTGTATTTCTTCAGAGATAATCTGGCTGAGCCTTACCACAGAGATTTTAAGTCACAATGCCAGATGAGGTTCACTGGTACAAGGATGTGACTGGCAAAATCAGAAGTCTTTCTCCTCAGCAGCCACACGGTGACTCAGTATTGGTGACCTCCCATGCCCCAACTGCAGCTGGTATTTTTTGTTGTTGCTGTTAAAATAGTTATCATTTTAATCAGAATTTTCCAGGCTAAAGATCAGTTTCCTGGCTTATTTTAGTCTCCTCCGTAGACCATGTTGATGAAAAGTTAATGTTCAAGCAACATTTTGGAGCAAATTAAGAAAATACAGGCTGTTCATTTAGATAGTCATATAGTTAAGTATGTATCAGTTTCCTCTTGATTTCATCTCAGTGTGGTGGTAATAAGCTGTTGTTTCTCTCATTAGGCAACACATGCTAATTAGCATCTGTACATACTCTCATTGCATTAGTACGGTATTTATTATGTATCTATGTAGTCGAACATGAATTTCTCAAAGAGTCATTTAAAATGACTGGAAATTCTTCCCTGACATGAAGTATGTCTTCTCATAGAACTATTTTTTACTTCAGAGGGCATCACAAAGATGTACTTGTGTCAATGTTACAAATGTAAAATACGGCCACTGTGTTCACTGTGGCCTGGTGGCCCGCCCTCACGCTGTGGGGCCGTGGTGGCGAGCTCATGGCTCACGGCCACAGTGGGCCGACTGTCATGGAAAGCTCTGGAAGGTTCACCATCACTGCTGTAGGGCGCACTTTTTCCTCCTTTTACTTGGCCCCAACTAGCTCTGCAAGGTCTTTCTCTACCTTTAATAAAAGTTGCTACTGGTAAAAAAAACTGTAAAATATTATGAAACCTAAAAGGTAGTAACTTAGAAAAATTGGAATTTACCTCTTTTCTCTCTGTACAAATAATTACATAGGACAGATTAATGTTCATATTGAATTTCAGTTAAGTATTTAGAAGGTATTATGGAATGTGCACACCAACCCCATTTGAATGTTTTTCCTAGTAATCAGTAAAAAATGAAACCAAAGGAAAGTCAGCCGGAAGTTGTTAGGGCTTGGGCCTGGTTTCTGAAAGACCAGGCTGGGTTCCTGCAATGGTAATGGCGTATTTACCTGCCATCCTCACATCTTCAGATCTACCTTCTGAGTCCTTTTACTTCTTTTGAGGTCATAATGGAGCTTGGGGTTCTGGTTTTTAGAGTAGTACTTCTGTTTCTCCCTCCTTCCCACTGATACCTACTGTAGGAGCACAAGGAGCCAACTTCACTGTCATGAGAGTCTTTCTTCCACACAGAGCAGGCCTGATTGAAAACCAGGCCATGTAAAGGTCAGCTTCATAGTGGATTTACTTACTGTGTGACTTGAGGGTCTCTGAAGGAACAAGACTGGAAGGTGGTGGGTTCCGGAAGCAAGAGGAGGACCAACTGTGGGAAATGTCCATCCCAGCCCAGTCAGGCTGTCAGCGCCCTGGCAGTTCCCCACCCCGGTCCGTTCTTCCTAGTGGACCAGGTCATGTGTGTCAGCCTATGGGTGCACCAGGGCTGTGCCACATCATGGCCAAGCCTCGAGTGTGCCTGTGACGATTAGGAGTTGACCCTGAACCAACACATAGAAACTAAGGACTAAATCATTTAACTTGTGCCAACCGAGATTCTGGGTCTTAAAAATGAGCATTACTGTACCTGCTATGTGATGATACATTAATTTTAGAAGCTATAAAATGTTATGTAAATGCAACTATAATTATCATGCATTATTACTGTGATTGTTGTGAATATTATGACTAACTGTGGCTAATATGAATCACTACCGCCACAACTAACATTATGAATATTAGTACAAATTCATTCATTCATTTCTTAGGCAAACATTTATTTATTTGTTTGTTTTTTGTGCCAGGGATCGAACTCATGACCTCCTGCTTGCCAGGCAGGTGCTGTGCTGCTGAGCTATATCGCTGGCCTGCAAACATTTATTTATTGGTGACTACTATACTTTCTGGGCCCATGGTGTGTGTGGTGCTGTAGTCTCAGTCAGCCGATTTGCAGAATGAAACAGGAATGAATGGATGGTGGTTTAATTTGTATTAGATGATATTGTAGGGTTCTCTAGTATATATGACCATTCTGGAACACAAACAGATCTTTCTGAATGAGTTTCATGAGTACTTGTTTGATAAAGATATTTAATATGTGAATAAGGCTCCTTTGACTCATTTAATATTGAGAAGCAAAATGATTTGCTGAAGTAAACCCGTTGACTCATTGCTTTATTCAGCCATCTGTTCCCAGAGTAGGTTTCTAGTATCTGCTGAGTGTCACGTCGTTTACGCTCAATCCACAGTTGGAATTGCTGAGCTTGTATAGTGGCTCCTCCAGTTTCTATCCAGTTAAAAAAATCTCATGGAAAGGAGGAAAATCTGAATGTATCTTGTAAAGAAAACACCATTTCCTCTGATGATTATTATGGTCTGTATCCTGCTTTGTTCCCTGTGCAGGGTCCCTCTCCAAGACAGCGGGAATTGCATAAAACATGTGGAGGCAGGATGTGCCTGGTGGTGAGAGGCGAAGGAGCCCAGTGGCTGGTCATCAGTCTAAATTTAAACCACGTCTGTAGTGTATATATCATTAATGTGGGGGTGAAAAATGAAAAATACAGCTGCGGGGATAGATTTCTTCCTTTAATAATAAAAAAATTAAGTCAGGAAAGATAAGGAAAAAGCAAACCCAGTTACAGGAGGTGTGCATTGTCTTGCACGAGAACAATCGAGGATAGTTTATCCTAATCTTTCTAGGTATCATAAATGTCTCTCCTGGATTGGGCAGATGTCGGCAATAACAGTGCTGCAGCTGGGAATCCCCGAACCTGACAGGTGCTGGATGTAAGATGCCCCCGTTGTCCTGTGAAGTACAGACAGCTCAGAATGATAGGCCCTCCTTGGCCTGCCCAGGGAGGGGCCACCCCTGTGTCTGTTGCCACCCCCTTCAGATGCCCTCTCTCACTCAGACAGCTGCCACAAGCAGCCAGAAAACACTGCTTAATTATAGAATATCCCTGATCCTCTTTATCCCTTCCTTCTCCTGCCTTTTCCTTTCTCCCTTTTGTGCTTCTCTCCGGTTCTGAGCACCTTTAGGCTATGCACTCTTGGGAGTATTACGGGTGGCACCTTTTCCAACATGCAGTTAAGGGGCTGACAAACTTCCAGCCCTGCACGCTAGCTGTGGAATTGTTTTCCGAGGCTGTAATTAGCAAGCATAAGTTCCAGTGTGGAATGCAGTGTTATTTTTAAGTAGGATGTGGGCTCAGTGTGGGGGAGAATGGTGTTCTTATTCTTTTTTCTGATTAGAAAAATAATGCTTATGGTACAAAGTGAAGAAAGCTCCAGAAATCTAAAGTCTACTTCCTTCTCATTCTTGTGCCTTTTATTAACCAAAATGGGATTACTTTGACTTAGCAGTGTACTGTGGATATCTTAGCATTTTGACAAGCATAGATCTGTGTCATTTTTAATGACTGTTCAGTCTTTCATTTTCTGATCTGCCCATAATTTATTTATTCCACCATCACACATTTAATATTGAAACAGAACCCCAGGGGCCATTCTTGCACATACTTTTGCATACTTTTTGTATTAGTTTGGAATTGTATGTGTAATTTATAAGGATGTGAAATCAGATTGTAGTAAAGAAATCTGAAGTAAGTCCATTAAAGAACTAGTGGGAAGGCACACAAGTGCGTGCCACTGCTTAGTTGTTCTTACTGAGTGGCTTCTGTTCCTCATGTTCCAAAAGGGTCACTGTAGCTCTAGGCATCATGTCATTATTCCATGCTGGAGGAAAGAGAAAAGGTAGAAAATAGAAGTGTCTACGTTTGCTTCCATTTGAAGAACTTCCCTAGGTAGCTGCGCACTTGTAACAGCACTGAGGCTGAGGCAGGAGGATCATTTGTTGGTCCAGACTGGGGAAGACAATCTGAACTACATAGCTAGACCTGTCAGAGAGAGAGAGAGAGAGAGAGAGAGAGAGAGAGAGAGAGAGAGATAACTTCCCTAAAGTGCCACATGCATTTGTGTGTATCTAGAACTAGACCAGACCCAGCACCTAGAGTGGGGAGCAGATATTCCTAAGCAACCAACGGTTCTCCTCCACCCTTTTTAAAGGTTTCCTCACTGTACTTTTCTAGGAAGTGGAATTGCTGGATCTCACTGTTTCAAAGCTTTTATATAATTGATAAATTGTGCTCCAGAAAGCCTAGTGATATGTGAGTGGCTGTAGGGATTTCGCAGGGTCTTGCCTGAGAATTTGATGGCATTTCTGAAGCTATTTTTCAGACCAAATATGTTTTTCATCTGAATTACACGTTCTGCAGAGGGCAAGATGGAACTTAATGCTGTGTATCATTTTTTTTTCCTCAAAAGTTATGCCTGTACCAGTAGATCTTTCATTCTGAGAGTGGGAGGGCATCTACCTGAGAATTCCAGTGTTATTCACATTTGTTTTCTGCTGCTTCTAAGAAAACCTATTTGGAGGCTGTCAACTGATTAATTAAACTAACCAGACTGAGATGGCTCTTATGTTGAAAATTCTCCCTGCCTATGAAACCAAAGGCTCAGTGGAAAAGCTGCTTCTCCCGAGTCAGCGTTTGGATTAGTGCATACGGCATGGGCCTGCAACAGCTCCACAGATGAAGGCTTCGCCTGCCTGGGCCTCTCTTTTTGGGTGGCTTTCTCCTGTTTTCTCCTCAATTTCTTGGGTGCTTTATACCTGAGGGTGTTTGCAGGGTTTTCTTGTTATTTTTTTTTGCATTCTAATTACTCTGATTCCTTTCAATAGTTTGGACAGCATTTCATGAAAGAAAGGTAGAGAAACAGTATTTATAGTCTCATATATATTAGACGCAGTGTTTAGTACCTTACTTCTTTTTTATTTTATTATTGTGTTAAACTTTTGTTATTGGATGAAATATATCTTTTGGAAGAATCAAGGATTGGCGGTTAAGTTACAGTAGGTGTTATGGGTTTTTTGGTTTTGTTTTGCTTTGTTTTTGGTAGTCCTGGGGATTGAATTCAGGGCCTTGGCACTAAGGTACATCCCTGTGTGTTTTAGTTTTTGGGACAGTGAGTGGCTAAGTGGCTAAAGTTGAGCTCCTCCTGCCTCAGCCTCCCAGAGTGTGCTGGGATTACAGTGATCTGTTAAATATTAAATGACAAATTCATGGAGCCGTTGTCACATTTGGGTGATACTTTTTGATCAAAGATGCCAAGAAATACATGTAAAGAAACGTTACAGACTGTGTTTAAGACAAGCAGCATCACTGGTGCTGCCTGAAGGTTATTTTCAAGGAAGGTCCCCAGTGGCCTCAAAAGCCTAGTGGTTCCTTTCGAAGCCTCAGTTTTTGTTTCCAGTTCTCCTAATCATTTCTTGGAAAATGGGATCCTGACCCTGAAAAGTGCCTCTAGTCTCTCTTTAGACTCCAGGGTTCATGCCAACATTATTGTTTGATTTTTTAAAGTTCACGTCGTGTCATGCCTTTCCGTGTACAGAGAGAAAGTGTCTCCAACAGCCAGAGCCTGGGGCTCATCTTCTTCCAAAAACTGAAAAAACAAAATCAACAAAAAGCAATTGAATGTCTTCACACGAACAGAGAGGAACCCAGACTAACCCAAAAGAATTTTTGGTTTTAAAGAGGCTTTTCACTCTCTTTTTTGGTCAAGTGACATTTAATTCACTTGGCCCCATTAGAAAGAAGAGAAAAGAGGGCAGCCGCAGTCTTAGCTTCAAAATATTTTACGCTTGGAGTGGCTTGGGAGAAGCCAAGAGGTGCGTCAATGTCCCGTTTAAGAACAACTGGAAAAACAACACGTTAAAAACATGTGCCAGACACAGACAGCCTGGAAAAGCAATTTAACAAGTCGTCTAGTGGCTTAAAAATAAACTACTTTTAAAAAATTGTGAGATCAAAGCTGCTTTCCAGATGGCGGAGGTGGCTGATACGTATGGTCGGTGTATCTAGCACGCAGCTATTACAACCGAACATTGCGCCCTAAATCATTTAGTTACAAAAAACACTAGATCAGTGCCCTTACTACCCTGACACTCGTTATTTCACATCTTGGTGATTGTCAGCTCCTTTTAGGGCCTGGACATGGTAGGCATTCAGCATGGTGGAGTGGTATGAGTTCAACACCGCATGCTTGCTGGTTCCCCCAAATGGTGTTGGGGGGCAGCGTTGCTTCACAGGAGCTCAGCCGTAGGCACAGCATCATCTCCTAACCCTGGAGGGCACCAACTGCACTGAACTCACGGAGAGGTGATACAATCTGCACAGTGTCTAGTCTGCGCGCGGTGCCTTTAAAGAATTTTTAGTGGTACTTTTCACCACATTCCTCGTTTGCAAAAGCTCGTTTTTGTTATAATGGTGGTGGTGATACCAGGAATCAAACCAAAGAACTCATGCCTGGTAGGTAAGTAGTCTACCACTGAGGTACATCCCAAGCCTAAAAGATTATTTTGGAACCTGAATCCTTGTGAAAGATGTGATGAGTAGATGGATGAATAAATTTTATCTCTGATAGATAGTGAGCATCATCTTCTCCCTGCTTTTCTTCATTCTGATTTGATGTTTTTGCTTGTGAGAAAAGTGAAAAGTAGGATAAAGACTCTCCCGAGAACATCTGGAAGTATGAAAATCAAGTGAAATAAACATACATTATTCAGTTCCAACAGAATAATCTTAAGGTATTTTACAAATCTTTTAGTAGCATTATCAATCCTGGTACAAGCAGAGGAAACAAAATGCTGAGTGTTGATAATAAAGTTGTGAAACAGCAAAAGTTCTTCCATGGGGTTCTTGGCCTAAGTCAAACAAGCAAACAAAAACTTCTAGTCCTTTTCTTTTTCTTGTTTTTTCAGGGATTAGGAAAAAATGAGGTTAAGCAAGAATTTGGCTCGGATTGCAGAGGCAAAGTCAGATTGGCCAGTGCTGGGTGATGCGGGGAAGCTGGAGGGGATGACGGGGTCTCTCACACAATGGCTGAGCTGCTCGCCCTCTGCAGTGATTCACGGTGTCAGGCAGGGTGGATGAGTCACGCTTTCCCCACAATGGTTTTCTCCGAGAAATGGCACAGTCATAGTGTCCTTTTCTTTCTTACCCCGGGCACAAAATGCTGGTAAATAAACTACTGCAGGAACCATGGATATTAAGATCTTACAGTCGCTAGGCAGCTCTCACTTTTTTGGGGACTGGCCCACAGCCACATTGTTCGACTCGTCTCTCTCTGACTAAGGAGACTCAGGCCGAATGAGTCTGCAGAAAAGCCAGTGGTGTTCAGTGGAAAGGATTAGGGGTAGACAGACTGCCGCAGCTGGCCACGCCGGAAGTCCTCTTCACACCGCTGCTGCTACTACTGCTGCTAATTTAAACAAGGGGAGGCTTCTTGGCAAGGCTGTGATGGAAGTCAGGGATTAGAGCCTGGTGGTTAAAAATACAATCCCTGCCATTCATTCAGAATTCCAGAGAACTCTGAAATTTTTTGAATTGGCAAGTGAGTGGTGGAGACCGGAAGCATGAACCAAAACTCATGCTGCTGGTTTTGTATCATCTTTTATTAGAAGATCCTAAAACCCCCTCTATTTATACATGAGGTATTATTCTTGTGTCATAGACTGCAGCTACGTTTGCTGAACTGGCTAAGTGAAAATCTAACCGGAAGCTTTCAGCCATAAATTCTTTGTGGTTTTCAAGAAGGATGAACTTTCTTAACACATTTCTGTCATGTGAATAATCACCTTTATTGTGCGGCGCAATAATCTGCTTTATTCCTTTGGGATTTACACTGAGTGTTTTGCTAATGGATGTGTGCGATGTGTGCATTCGCAGCATTGACTTTTACCTGTTTCATTCCACTGCATTAGAATACCAGGATGGTGCGAGGATTCAGGCTGATGGGGAGAGTTGTAATCAGTCATGAAAGCTGTTTCGGGATAAAGACTCATCAGTTGGGATGACAGCAGGAAGAATGACAATTTGAGGGAGATTGATCTCTTTAGAAATAAGTACAGTAAAACATAGTCTGTGTATCTGTTTAGCCATGTAAAGCGGTAGTACTTTATTTTTGATTCTCAGTGTATTGAAATTCAGAAGCAAACTCTGTATTATCCAAATGGACTGGTAGGCTTAAGCAGAGGTGAGGAATTTGCTGGCAGATTACGAGCAGGATCAAGTCAGGTTGACAGTGAGACTCAGACTGGGAGTGACGCCCACTCCTATGGGATCCCACTGTGGTGGCCTCCACTTCTGTGGCCTTCTGGTTTTAGGTGGCAGCTGTACTTGAGAAAGCATGCATCTGAGGCTGGGACAATTAACAAGCATACCCACCAGTGGATTTTATTCTTGTAGTTAAAACTCATCTCTGGCATCAGTTGGAAGAGCTCAGCACCTTTGGCAAAAAAGCAAAACAAAACAAAAAGTACAAGAAATACAAGCATAACATATGCCATTTTCTGGGTTGTGAGATTTAAACAAGAACACATTGCTAGAGTGTATAATTAGACTGAAATACATGTAGTATCTATCTTTCCCTGAAATACAACAGAAAAATAAGCCAGCTTTGCATATTTACATTTCAATTCTAATTGGAAAAAATTACGAAACATTAATGTAAGTCTTGGGCAAGTCTTCTTGCCATCTGGGATGGGATTAAAAATTGGCAGAGCATTTATTGTCTGCTGAGAATGTGTCAGATTTACTTGGCAAACTCTCCCTGAGAGTTGTATCAACCTTATGCAAACCTGTTCTTATTTCCATTTTTAACATGAGTAGGTCTTACTCACAAAAGTAAGTTGCAAAGCTATTTTATTTAGCTATTTTTGAGCAAGTTGTCTTTGGTGCATACATTTGGTGTAACATTAACAGAGTAGTGAACTGACCTAGCAAATTAAAAATATATTTGAAATCTGATTTTTTAATGTTTGAAAATTTAAGCTGGATGCAGTGCTGTCCACGTTGTCATCTCAGTCACTCGGGAGGCTGGAAGTTGAAGCCCAACCTGGGCAACCTAGTGAGATCCTATCTCAAAATAAAAAATAAGAAGGGCTGGGGATGTAGCTCTTTGGTAGAGCACCCCTGAATTCAATCCTTAATGCCACCACCACAATAAAAAAGGAAGTAAGATATGGAAATTTTCCTGTACCCTAAATTAGGCTTGTAAATATCATAGGGGTTGGAGTAGTTTATTTTCAACTAGCTACTATTATGCAGAACACTTTGCTATGCTATGCTCCAGGGTCACCAGAAGAACTTACATTCCACAGCAAGAGAAATGATTCCTGTAAAAATAAGAGGGAGTCAAGGAACAGGTTAAAGGGAAATTTCAACTAGGAGACAAAGACAAGTAGCAATGGGCCTGGGACATAGCTCAGCGGCAAAGTGTCAAACAAATAGCACCAAGAGGGACTGAGTCCTGAGCCACTTGCCTGGCCTTGGTTTTATGACCCCAGGCTGCCTTTAAATTGCCATCTCCTTGGTGCGGTTCTCTCTCGCTGCCCTGCTAGATTGTGGCTGAGAGGCAGAGGCAGGTTGGAGGTTCCCCAGAAGTCCCGTCCCGAAGGCTCTCTTGAAGTGGGAGCCTGATGTCTAACACCAGTGGGAAGCCCGAACCCTAATATATTAAAGCAGTGGGGGCAGAAGGGAAGGGCAGTTAAAACAACAAAAAAAAGACAAAACACATATAAAGACAGTCTTTGCCTAGTAAACAACATGGTAAGATTTCTAGTTTCTTTCAAAAAGAAGTGCTTGTGTCATTCCTATTTTTATATCGTTGCATGCTTCCAGCAATACAAAATGGATCACATAGGCCTTCTCTATTTCAGAAAATCTTTGTTGTGTGGCTTCCTTCCATAAAGTTAGTGTCATAGGTCAAGAACTACAGGGTAAATTCATCCAGAAACACCCAGCCTCTCCTGGATGACACGAAGCCACTGGATTCTGTTTTTACAGATAAGATTTTTATCTTTGCCTGTAATGGTTTTGCTGCTGGTCAGGAGTTTATGTTTACAGAATGGTTTTCATTGTTGTGCCTATCCAGTGCATTGTGCACAGTAGGTGTGCAGCCCATGATGGTTGCTGAATGAAACTGACCCAGATGTTGTCAGCCTTGGTTTGAGGTGGGGTTTCTCATTCCCAAGCAAGTGATCTTGGGAACCCTGGTGAACTGTTCATGAAACCTGCAAGTGACTTTGTTGGTCATAAGTTTCCCAGAGCAGACTTGTTTCACCCTGCAGAGAGGCTCTGGCATATTTGTGAGGCATTTTTCCTTTTTGAAGTTTATCTCACGGTATGGGTGCTGAGCCTAGGATGGGTTAAATAACTCTTTTGACTCCTTCTGAGCAAGATCAGAACTGGTGTTAAAGCCCAAGTTCCCACACGTGACTCCCCAGCTTCTGCAGGGCCACTTGGCAGGGCTCTGTGTGGGACACGGTGTGTGATGGCGCTTTTATTTCACAGGCAGTGGAGACCTAGGGCCCAGAGGTGACCTGGATCCTAGATATTCTTGTGATATGAGGTTGGAGAATGAGAGCAGGAAGGGAAGGAGGAAAGGGGAGGGGAAACCCACAGGCCATTGCCTCTCTAGGGGAAAAGTCAGGAGGGGGAGGTAGCAGTGGCTGGAGTGGGAGAAACCAGCAAAAGTGACAAATCGTCTATTCCCCCAGGCAGGGGCCAGTCCCAGAAGGGTAAGAGGCAGAGTTCTGCCCACCCCATTTTCAATGATATTTTAGACTCTAAACACAGAATTAACCCAGTACAGCTTTCTAAACGTGTCTTTATTAAAGACAGTATTAATCCACAGGGAAAATTTTTCTCACACACAGTTTTCCATAAGTAAAATATTTTCTCAGAGAAGCACTGGCCTTTCTTGTCCCTTGGCAAACCCCAGGGACTGAAGCTCCTTTCTTTTCTTCTTGTTTTTTTTCCCCCTCTGATGAGGTCTCCTTGTGTAATCTAGGCTAGTCTTGAACTCACTATGTAGGCCAGGCTGGCCTCAAACTCATAGCAATCCTCCTGTCTCAGCCTTCGAGTGGTGGGACCCACGCCTGACTGGAACTCTTTCCTGACCTGGGCAGTTGTGAGACAGAGAACCTCATTGTGTTGGGAGCCAGAAGCTGAGCTGTGAAAGGAGGAAACCATGTGGAAATAGGAAATAGTGATCCAGGGGTCTTCAGAGGAAGGGGGATGTCTGCTCCCTGTTAGACTTGACATGGGCGGTACCGGTGAACCTGTAGGCCACGTACCACAGCAGGCTCTTTGGATCACTGAAAGCTATAAAAGGTTCACCATCACTGTTCACAGGTACCTTTTCGTACCGTGTAATACCTAAGGCTGTCACATAAAGCCCCTTGGGTGGAATTTTCTTTTCAGTCTAAGACAAAATTTTTTGCTGCTGTGAAGTTTTCCTTTCCCTTAGGATCTTGTCTGTCTTTTTTTTTTTTTTAACAAACGACATTGGGCCAAGTAATTGATTCTGTTTCTCTTCTTATGTGGGCCATGCTGAATGGAGATAGTGGGTTGATCTTTAGTAACATTTTTGTGTGTGTGGAGGGGTTTTCTTGGGCATTAACCCAGGACCTTGGCTCTGAGCTACATTCCCAGCCAGTGTTGGTTTTGAGACATAATCTTCTTCATGTAGCTCAGGCTGGACTTGAACTCACTGTGAATCCCAGACTGGCCTCGAATTTGTTGTCCATGTTCTTCTTGCCTCAGCCTCGCAAGGGCTGAGATCATAGGCACGCACCCCTACAACCTTGCTTCTTTCTTATTTTGAGACAAGGTCTGTTTCACTGCTAAGTTACCCAGGCTGTGTTCGAATTTGTGATCCCTGGTTGCAGCCTCCCAGAGTGCCTTTTTATAGATGTACCTCTACTTCAGTAACCTTTCAGTCCTCTGTGGCCTGCACATTCATATACCAAGTTTTCCTTTTCTCTTTTTGTACTTGCATGAATATTTTTGGTTTTTATTGGTTACAAAAACAATCCAGAGACCCTGATGAAAACCAGGAAAGTATAAAGTTTAGGGAAGGAAAAACAAACAAACAACGAATGGTTTGGTATCTTTGTTCCACCTTCAGTATAAAAACTATAAATAGCGCATGTTTATGGAATGCACATAGAATAAGTAGACTAAATATATATTTGTGTGTGCATATATGTTAATTCCCAAGGGGTGTTGCACTTTTAAAACAGCAGGGACTTTTTTTCTTAAATTAGACCCAAGAGGAGAGTGCAGACAGGAAAGAGGTGGGAGTAGCAGGGAAGGAGGGATTAATGGATCTAAACCGTGGCTCCTGGCAAACACCAGATTGCTTGGAGAAACAGGAGAGAGGAAGTGAGTCAGGAAGGCAGAGCGGGAGTGGGATGAGCCGGCAGAATGAAAGTGTGAGTGGCATCCTTTGAGCTTGGAGAGGGGAGAGGAGAGCTGGAGCCCCAGGCTGAAAATGACTTGAACAAATAGAATTTCATTTTCAAATCAAATCACCAGTGGCTCGTTAGGGGCCTCCTGTGGGCGGTGCTGCGTCCTGTCCCGCGCTTTCTGCATGCAGCCTCGAGCCACTTTGGGTGGCACAGAAGCCCGGCCTTGGCAGCTCGGCTGCTCTGCAGAGGCTGGGACCTCAGTGGCTTTCCTCTGTGAGCTCTTGCAGAGCACTCAGAACTGTTCACTGAAGAAAGGCTCCTCTCACACTTGAGTCTTTGAGGAACACAGTGAGTGACACTTTAATTAACAAACCTGCTGGGAACAAAACTCCTCTAACAGGGTTGGCCACTGTGGAGTTGGAAGGGCTGGCTGCACAGGCTCCCACGGCACAGTGGGAGTTCTGGAACCTCGAGCTGTGGGGTGAATTCTTCCATCTTGGGGGTTAGACTTACGGGATGAGGGCAGGATTGCCCTCTTAGAAGGAAGCCTGCAGGCTGTCTCAGGAACGGAGACTAGCAGGCTGCGGTGGTGCTCTTTAGGCCGGCTTCGCTCATCCACCACTTCTGGTGTGGGCTTTTTCCACTTTCCTGTTCCTGCCATGTCCAGGAGCCACTGTCTGCTTTTTCTTGACAAGAGGACAAGAGTAGAGCCAGCATTTGAGAATGCATCATTCTAGCTCCTGCGTGATTCCTCCCTCTAGTAGCTGAATTTTTCTCTCCCTCTTCCTTCCCTTCTCCTTCCAGTCCCCTTCCCCGTTTCCTCCCCCTCCCCTTCTCTTTCTTTCCCGCCTTCCTTCCTTCCTGTCCCCTTTCCTGTTTCCTCCCCCTCCCCTTCTCTTTCTTTCCTTCCTTCCTTCCTTCCCAGTACTAGAGATCGAGCCCAGGGTCTTGACACTGACTTACATCCCCAGCTCTTTTCTTCGTATTTTTTTGTTTTTAGGCAGGATCTTGCTAGGTTATCTGGGCGAGGCTTAGAACTTGCAGTCCTCCCGCCTCTGCCTCCCAGAGTGCTGGGATTACAAATGTGTCACCTCACTGAGTGAGTTTGGTAGCTGAATTTCTGGTGACAACAGACTCCTTATGTATCTTTCGACAGATAGTATATATGGCTGCATCTCACTGCGTGAAGTATATTTGGACATTGATGCTGGTTCTCGCACAGCTTTAATATCCCTGATGTCACAGAGTCTGAGAAGGTTCAGGAAATGCAGAGGGACGCCCCCATTACAGTACCAGAGTGGAAAGTGATTATGTAGGATTTGCCTGCCATGAAAACTGTTATTTGTTAGCATGGATGTTGGAGGAATAATCAGTTTTTTTTTAAGTTCTAAATACTTTGCTGAAGGAAGTTTACTCAACTCTGACATCCTCATCAATCAGTTTCTCTCTCAGGAAGCCTGTGACAAGTGCCCTAAGGCTGTATTTACTGAGCCCAAAAGTAGACTGGGGATCTTAGGAAAATTTTCAGCAGAGTTACTGTGGCTAAACTGAAGACACAACTGAGACCATGTCATTTTCATTTTTGTAATGCCTAGGAAAATGGTTCTTTAATTCGGTCTTTTTCTGTATTCTTTGTGTGTTTTTGTTTGGGGAGACAGGGTCTCGCTATGCAGTTCAGGCTGGTCTTGAACTCAATTTATAGCCTAATCTGGCCTTGAACTGACAGCAGTCCTCTTGCCTCAGCCTCCTGAGTGCTGGGATTACAGACAAGTACCACCATACCCGGCATCGTGTTCCTTTTCTTATGTGTCCAGGGAAGCATCAGTGGTGTGTGGGATTTAACAGGGAAAGCTAGGTGTAAGGCCAGAACAAAGGGCTGGCATTCAGGTTTTCCTATCAAACTTTGACTTTGATGGATATAAAATGGTCTGTGTCCCAGCGCTGTGGAAAGCTGAGGCAAGAAAATCACAAATTCAAGCCCAGCTCGGGCAACTTAGTGATAGCAAGAGTCTATCTCAGAGAATTGAGTGAATGAACAAATGAATGAATGAATAAAAAACAGGACTGAGGATGTAGCTCACTGTGAAGAGCCTGAGCTCTTCCAGTGTGTCAAAAGGAAAAAAAAGTTTCTGAAGCAAAATAGGGATGCTGGAAGAATCTGTTTATCTTTTTAAAAGACGGGCTGGGAGAGCGTGTTGCTCAGTGGTAGATCACTTTTCTAGTATGTTTGAGGCCTGTGTTATTTATATATATATACATATATATATATCCATATCCATATATCCACATATCCGTGTCTGCATGTCTCCATGTCTCCGTCTCCTAATCTAGTGTGGTTTGGGAGGCAGTAGTCTGTACTGGGCTCATACTGGGCTCGTTTCTCTGACATGAAGTCGTGATAACACATGTTGGAAGCTGTATCTGATCAAGAATCGAATCACGCCTTCTCCAGAGCTTCAGGCCTCAGTGCAGTATCTGGTTGTCCACCGTTGTTCTGCACTTGCTCACCCCACTAGCTCATTTCCTGCACCCCTGGCCTCTGGTGTGGACTCCCTAGTTATCTTTGGCAGAGCATAGCTATTGGAGGCCTTAGGCCATGGTTTTGGTGGGCCTCCTAGTGTGAGCTGTGCGCGGTTGTGTTAGGAGGGAGCGAGTGGGGTAGTGTCAGTTCCCCCACGGGCAGACCGTGGGGGCTGACGGGGAAGGAGGGCATGGGCTCTGCTTTGGAGAGGAGCCTGCCCCGTGGCTTTTGTGAGTGGGTGTGGGCAGGCACCTGAGGAGCTGGTGAGATCAGGCTTCTTGCGCTGAGTCATGGGCTTGTGCTCAGAGCACTCTGCAAAATCCCTACTGGGACCCAACTGGGTCAGAGGGCTCACTCAGCCGGAGAGGTCTCAGGTGAAAACAAACACCGTTTTCACACTGCATGTAAGCAGAGCCAAAGGGAAAGAAAAGGGTCATCTGAGGGCTGCTTTGATTGGTGATGATGAGGGTCCTGCTGACAATTAAAAAACTAATGAATTGTTTTCCTTCTTTTAGTCACATAGAAAAAATCACCACATGGCAAGACCCTAGGAAGGCGATGAATCAGCCCCTGAATCATCTGAGCCTCCACCCTGCCGTCACTTCCACACCAGTGCCTCAGAGGGCCATGGCCGTGTCCCAGCCAAATCTGGGTAAGCCCCAAGCTTCAGCGCCCTGGCTGAAGGGACCAGTGTCCGGTGAGAGGTTGTGGGGCTCAAGAGCAACTCTGGCGTCTCCCTCCCCTCTGCGGGCCCAGCTGGTATCTTCCTGTATTACCCTCCCGCTGTGCTTCCCTCTCTTCCTGGCTCCTGGTTCATGACATGATACCTTAGATTCACTCTGCAATTCTGGCACTTTCTCCAGTGGCCTTAATCAAGTGTTTTGAAAGTCACCCCGGCTTCCCGTCTTCATTTCACTCATGCACATAGGGTGCGAGCCCCTCTCTGTGAGTCTGGTTGTAGAAGACGGTTTGTGTCTGGCAGCAGGCGAGGCACTTTCATGCTCTCCCTCACTGAATCCTCACCACCGTCGCTCAGTAGTGACAAGATCCCCTCTGTGTGGACAAGGAGACCTTCCCAAAGCCCTGCAACTTGTGGAGAGCAGAGCTGGAGTTTGAACCGTGGTTCCTTTGATTTTTGAATGTGGTTCAGATGGACGTGGGGGAGATGTTTGTAATGTCAGCACTCTGGGAGGCAGAGGCAGGAGGGGGACTGCAAGTTTGAGCTCAGTCTGGGCGATTTAGCAAAATACGAATCCAGCCTGGAAGGGTTGTTTGATCTCCAGTCTCATGGAGAAATAGTAATGGATTATAAGTGAGGTTGTAATAATGAATGGTAAAATAAAGTGAAAAGTGAAAAATTGTGTTAAGGTTATTTTACCTACTGAGCATTCATTTGAGGTAACCTTTGCAAGTGGTTTCTCCCTTACCCACCCTGGGGTAATATGGCTCACTTTTCTCTCAATGCCGGTGTTCACTTGTGATTTTTACAATGAGAAGAGAATATTTTCTGGTTATTAGTCTTACTTCAAAAGCACTCAGGTTATATCCGCTGGAGATAAGCACAAATGAAGGAATTCTCTGCAGTCTCCAAAGTAGCCAGTTGTTTTTTTAGTCATTTTCTCACTACCCCTGAGGTATAAAAATATAAGGGCCAGTTTTTTGCTACTGGTTTCAGGCCAGTCCTGGTGGCACATGCCTGCAATCCCAGCACTCAGGAGGATGAGGCAGGAGAATCGCTGTGAGTTGGAGGTCAGCCTAGGCTACATAGTGAGTTCAAGGCAACCACGGACAAGTGAGACCCCATCTCAAAACACTGGGGGATAAGAGGGGTGTTACTGTTTGCAGGTAACTTTCCATTTAAGATTAGATATCCAGAGACTGTTTGAGTCACGGAACAGTTAATTTTAGGAAGTGGAAAGACTCTCCTGCTGGGTTTTAAGGAATGAACGGGCTCAAAAGAGCCCTTATTCCTAACCACCCTGGCCTCTTACCGTCTTCAGCAGAATGAATCTGACTCAGGTAGACTCGAACCCTTCCAGCTGTCCGCACCTTCTGCTCAAGGCTTGCAGGTGTGCATTCTACCCAAAGACAGGTGGCACGGGCCAGGCTCTGCTGTGTTTCTTCCCTGAAGGGCCGATGGAGGAAAATGGCACAGGCCTTCTCCCACCAGGGAGAAGCCAAAGCTCCCCCCAAATCCTTTGTCCCGGATACATACGAGCCCTCACACAGGAAGCAGACACCATTGCAGTGAAGGAGCCTCAGATTAGAGGACTAATCTGAAACTAAAGGAGTCCATGATGGCTTTCATTTTCATTAAAAATTCTAAAAACTCATTATTACAGTTTTGACCTTAAACATTTTTCGGATGCTGGAGATGGAACTCAGGGCCTCACATATGATAGCTGTGATACACAACTGCACTAGTGCAGCCCTGGACCTTAACTTTAGAATCAATTGAGTTGCAAACAAATCTTTCTTGGGCATGATAAAAAAGCATTCGGCACTTGCAAAAAGTGTTCAGTGTTTCCAGTTCTGCGGCAGGTTCCCACACAGATGCTAGCCTATGAGGCCTCTGTTTTGCACCTTGCTTTTCTCACTTTTATTACCCTTACGCATGGAGCTGCCTCATTCTTTTTAGAAAATGCCTGATAGTCCAATATACTGATACACTATAATTAGTTTATTCAACTAGCTCCTGCCTGATGGATACTTATGTTTCCACTGTGTTGCTAGTATACAAAATACAGACTCAGTATGCTTAGTCATGCTTTTTTTTTTTAATGTGTGCTCTTTAATTTTTCTTTTTTAAAACAATACTGTGCGCATGAGCCAGGTATGGTGGCTCATACTTGTAATCTCAGCACTTGGGAGGCTGAGGCAGACCGATTGCAATAATCTTAAGGCCAGCCTGTGCCACACAGAGTTCCTGCAGGTGTTGTACAAGTGAGAAGTAGACTCTTAAGGCTGTTGAATGGTTAAGTTTGTATCAGAGGCAGGTGCCGGTCAGCCTGCTCATGCTCCCCAAGTCTAATTGTACTGGTAAAGTATTTCCAACAAAGCTGTAATATAAGCATTCTGTAATACAAATGTGTGGCTAAGTAAAATACCGTACTTTTCAACATTTTAATAAACCAAAGCAATGCATTTTTAGAAGTTTTTATTTTATTGGTACATTTTAGATATCATAATGACAACATTCTTCATATGGAATTTGTGCCTATGCATGATTTATCTTGATTCTTCCCCCTCACTGCATTCCTCTCTCCTCCCTTCAAACCCTCTTCCCTTCTTATTTGCAAAAGTTTTGTTTCCATTTTTCCTTCTATTTTTCCCCGTTTTACTTTTTTTTTTTTTCCCTTGTTGTACTTTCTTTTCCTGGCTCTCATCCCTTGTTCCCCTTCTCATTTGAGCATTTTCTTTCCTTTTTTGAGAATCTGTTCTACATTTTGGACCTTATTTACACTTCCAGTTTCTCACACCAGAGGTACACTGTGATATTTGAACATGTGTGTCCCTACGGTTTCACTTAAGAGTTTGGTCTCAAGGTGCATCCATTTACCTAGAAGTGACTCAAGCTTATCCTTTATGGCAGAGGAGTACACCATTGTATAGAACAAGCCACATGTTTTGTATCCATGCATTAGTTGATAGGCATTTGGGCTGTTTCCAAGATTCAGCTATTACAAACTGTGCTGCTCTAAACATGGATGTGTGTACATTGCTGTGGTATGATGCTTTTTAATTCTTCCAGGAAGATCCTAAGAAGGGGAATAACTGTGTCAAATGGAGCCTCTAGTCCTGGTTATTTCAGGAATCTCCACACTGATTTCCATAGTGGTGGTACCAGTCTACACTCCCACCAATAGTGGGGAAGGAGTTCCTTTTCCGCACAGCCCCTTCAGCATTTGTTGTTGGTTGATTTCTTGATGATAGCCATTCTTCCAGGGGTGAGATGGAATCCTAGTGTTTAAATTTGCATCTGGCAAATGACTAGTGATGTTGAACATTTTTTGATATATTTATTTGCTGTTTGTATTTCTTCATCTGAGAATTGTATATTCATCTTAGATGCCCATTTTAGGACTGGGCCTTTAAATTGGGGGTGGGGTAGGATTTTTTTTTTTTTTTTGAGTTTTCATATATTCTAGATATTAGTCCTTTTTCTGAGAAACAGTTGGTAAAATTTTTTCCCACACTGTGGTTTCTCTTGCTGTGCAAAAGCCTTTTAATACGATGAGATCCCAGTTGTTGATTCTTTGTGATATTTCCTGTGTGATCGGGGGGTTTTGTTCATAAAGTCTTTGCTTACAATGATGTCGTTAAGAGTTCTATCTATTCCTCTTTCAGCAGATTTAAAATTTCTGTTTTAATATTTAGATCTTTGATCCATTTTGATTTTAGTTTAGTGCATGGTGAAAGATATGGATCTAGTTTTAATCTTTGGTGTGTGGAAGGCCAGTTTTCCAGCAACATTTATTAAAGCGGTTATCTTTCTTCCAGTGAATGTGCTTGGCTTCTTTGTCAAAGATAAGGTAGCTGAATGTGTTTGGAGTTATTTCCGCATCTTCTAATCTTTTCTGTGGATCCTTAGGGGTTTTTTTTTGTTTTGTTTGCCAGTACTGTGCTGTTTTTAATCACAATAGCTTTGTAGTATAATTTCAAGTCAGGGATTATGATGCCCCCTACCTTGTCTTTGGTGCCCAGAATTGCTTTTTGCTATTCTATGTCTCTTCTGAGTCTAAATAAATTTTAGGATTGTTTTTCCTATCTCTGTGATATATGTTATCAGTATTTTGATCAGGATTATATTAAAGCTGTGTTAACGATTTTGAAAGCATGGACCTTTTCACTATATTGGTCCTTCCTACCCAGTAACAATGGCTGTCTTTCCATTTCCTGATGCACTCTTTGATCTCCTTTTACAAAGTACTATAATTTTCAGTGTAGAGGTCTTTTTTCTTCATTAAATTGATTCTTAGGTATTTCATTTCTTTTGGATGCTATTGTGAAAGGTGGTGTTTCCCTAATTTATTTCTCAGCAAGTTTATTAGTCAAGTTCAGGAATGCTATTGATTTTTTTTTTTCTTTTTGAGACAGGGTTTCACTATGCAGTTCAGACCAACCTTAAACTCAAAGTTATCCTCTTCCCTCAACCTCCCAAGTGCTGGGATTATAGGCCTGCATCACCTTGATTGTTGAGTGTTGACTTTATGCAGCTACACGACTGAGTTTGGTTATTAAATCTAGGAGTCTTTTGGTGGAGTTTTCAAGGTCTTCTGTAACAGAGTATTGTGTCATTTGTAAATAATGATAATTTAACTTCTTTATTCCTATCCTTATTTCTTGTATTTCTTTCTCTTGTCTAATTGCTCTGGATAATGTTTCCAGAACTCTATTGAACAGGAGTAGTGATAGTAGACTTCCTTGTTTTGTTCCTGGTTTTACAGTGAAAACTTTCAGTTTTTGTCTATTTAGTGCGATATTGGCTGTTGGCTTTTATCAAATTGAGATAAAGACCTTTTCTAATTCTTTGTAGGATTTTTATCATGAGTGGGTGTTGGGCTTTGTTGATGTTTTTTTCTGCATCTATTGAAATTATCCTGTGAATTTTTTTTTTTGTCTTTGGCTCTCTTGATATGATGTATTACATTTATTGATTTGCATATGTTGAACCATCCCTGCATCCCTGGAATGAATTGTATTTAATCATAGTGTATAATCTTAATTTGCTGCATTGTTTGCCAGTATTGCGTGTGTGTTCATTAGAGAGATTGGCCTGTAGGTGTCTTTTCTGGTTGGCTCCTTCTCTGATTTTGGTATCAGAGGAATGTTTAAAGCAGTGAATTTCTTAAGACACATATTCTAGGCTTTTTCCAGCAATATTTGAGTACTTACTTAGAATAACTTGTCTATAGAAAATCACAGACGTGTCCCAGGGATGGAAATTTATTCAAAGAATGCCAACTAAGTTCCAAAGATGAGAAGAAAATTTAGAGTCATAACATTGGCCTTAATGTTTAAATGATTTACTCAAAATATTTCATTTTAAAGTACAATTCTACCTGTGAGTCATACTCCTTATCATTAAATCCTGAAGATAAGAAGAGTAGATCCTTTTCCTCTTCCTTGTTCTGTTTTTCAGTCTCATTCCTTAGTCTTAAAATTAGAACTTTCATTTTTTGCAGTGGAATGTAACTGATAAAAAAGCAAACTTAAGTGTTCCATGTAATGAGAGGTATCTATATGGAAATGAAGTCAGAATACAGTTAATGACATTAGTCTCTGGTGATAGAATAAGCATCTTTTTAAAGCTGATTTGATGTATTTCTATTGTATAATATAGTTGGAGACATTGTTTAAAATGCATGACAACTGAATCTCCTTTTTATTGAGGTCCTTTATTTTCTGTAGGTTAAGTAGTTGGACCTACTAGAATCTGTATCTTGGTTCTGTCGGTTGTCAGCTTGTGAGCTTGTTAAATTACATAACTGTACCTCAGTTTCTCCACATGCAGCTTGGGGAATATTGATAGCAGGAGGAAAATACGTGAGTTTATATGTGCAAAATGATCAGAATGGTACCAGGCACATAATAAGCCAAAGTAAGTGCCTGTTTTTATTATTGCTACTCTTTGTGGAAAAAAAGTTTTATTTTCTATGACTATAGTGTGTTATGTTTTAAGAGACAATTTCATTTTTTGTTGCAAACGCTGTCAAGAAAATTCTTTTGGCCTGGTTGCAAAGTGCTTTAAATTAGGAACACTGCATGCATTTCTTTCAGTGAGGATAGCGCCCCCTGGTGGAAATGTGTCAGCTCCCCTTCCTCAAGAAACTTCTTACCAGTAGGGATCATCTTAGTTTTAAGTGCATTCCTCAAGTGTGGCATGCAATCTAACCGTGTTTTAATTGTGAGGGGACAGACATGTCCCTTCACGTCATCGCAGAGTTAATGTAGACTTTTTAAGAACACAAGACCGTTTCCAAAGGTTGGCAGAGTTGTTGTGTAGAGACTCACTGAATTTTCAAACACCTAGGTGAAATGAAATAGCCGCTAAAGGGAAAAATTACAAAAAATTTTCCACTTTAATTCAAATAAACATCTCCAGCATGGTGTAGTTTTTAAATGACATTTTAGTTTTTGTATTTGCCAAATTTGGTTGACTGTGAGGTTTTATCCAATTTAAATCTGTCTGGATAGATTGGTGACCTTTATTTAATCTGTATCCCCAGACATTCCTAGGGAAAGAAAGGAGAAGTGAAGACCTGGGAGGATTTAGGTAGTGAAGAAGTGAGAGTACTTAGTGTAAGGCATACCAGCATTTTTACTAGCAGGCTTACAACCTATTTAGTCCTTTTTTTGGGGGGAGCAAGGTCTTGCTGTATAGTTCAGGCTGGCCTTGAACTTTATTATACAGACCAGCCTGGCCTCAAACTCGTAGCAATCCTCCTGCCTCAGCCTACCAAGTGCTAGGGTTACAGTCATGTACCACCATACCTAGCGTGAATATTTACTCTTGAGTGAAGGGGGAGAATTATCATACATATGAAAGTTTCTTTTCCATAACACAGACCAGATAGAATTTCATATTTTAAGTAGGCTGCTGGTTTTAATCACTATTAATACCCATGGAAAAAAATACATGTTTGTGGTACAGAATGAGTATATTCATCACAGGGGTTGGTACATATACATAATACATTTTAATTAGTTGTAGTTCCGTACCTTCTACCTTGCCTGAAAATTTTTTAAAGGAAGGGGGGAAAAAAAAGCAAGGGAGGGTGGAAATGAGGAGAGAAGCCTGTCTCCACAGGCCCTAGGTAATATACAAAACCAGGGAGCTGCGGTGAATTTAGTCCTTCCTCCAGGTGTGGTGGTGGTAAGTGACGGGGTGGGTGGGCAGGAACGGTTTTGTAGAGTGGTTCCTGGGCAGAATTCAGAGTCCAGCTGCCTTTCTCTTGGAGTAGACATTTATTAGTTGGGTTAGTTACTTAACCAGGTTTCATTTTCCTTGTCTGTGAAGTGAGGGTCCTGGTAGCACCTGCCTGAGGAGCCAGTTGAGTTTAGGTGACCCAAGGCTTGATACCTGGCCAGCGGCCCGAGGTGCCGTGTTTTATCGGCTTAGATTTCCCCCCTTTCCCAGCCCCTGGCTTCACAGAGCAAGGGCAGCGCTCTCAGGAAAACCCCAGTGCGGTCAGGGCAGCTTTTATCATTTTGCCACATTTGCTTACAAATCGTGACAGGAGCTGGTGTTGGGACTCAACTAAAGAAGACAGAGCCCTGACAGGGTCTGGAAGGGGATGCTTCCTTCTGACACACAGATAGATAGTGACATTGTGCAGCTACATGACATAGCCTGTATTTTAAAGTGTTTTCACCAAGAGAGTGGGACTTGCGGGTTTTTTTTTTTTTTCTGGTGATAATCCTAGCTGTGTGGTAAATCATGGTGCACCGTGCCCCAGTCACACATTAACGGAGCTCTTTGCTGGAATGAGGCTCCGACCTGTGCCAGGATCCTCTGAGACGGGGCAGGAAAAATCAAGACTGTAACAGCTTCACCAGACTGCTGGCCTTAGCCGGTTCAGACGCTCGGGACAGTGCAGCCAATATTTTTAAGACTACAGGAATTTTTTCTAAAAAAATAAGAGACACACTTCTATTTCTCCCTTTGAAGATGTCCTCGCCACCACCCCTGAGTCTGTGTCCTCCAGGTCTGTATCTTGGTCTGTACTCAAATTATAAACACATGTGTGGGACTTTTATTTTCCGAGTATGCTTTTCAAGACAAGATGGAAAATCTTGTCTGTGCTTAGTTTGCTAAGTCGGCCCATTCTTCCCTCTAGGAAGTGTGTAGAGGCACTTAAAAACATTTTATCAAAAGCAAATAAAATAGTTCAGGGATACCACAGCCTTGTGTTCCTTGAACTATGTAGAAAGGTACCCTGAAAGAAAGTTCACCAAAAGTCAGATTTAGACATAGGTGTCTTTCTTTTTCCATTTTCAACCCCTGCTCCCCTACCAAATCAGATTAGTGTGTTGAGTTCACAGCAGACATAGCTGGCTTCCGTGACTTTTCCTGCTCTGAGGTTCATACTACATCCTCGGCTGTGTGTTTTGTGCAGCATAAAGTGAGCTAATGAGAAAACCCCATGCCTAGAGTGGAGACGAAGGAGGCACTGGGGCACTGGGAGGACCAAGTGTGTTTTTATGGATGGAAAGGAAAGTCCAGTGGGCCCAGGAACTGTGAAATGGTTCCTGCTAGAAAGCGGTTTTTCTTTGTCACCTGTAATCCCAGGTTTCAGGAACCTGAAACAAGAGGAGCCCGGCAAGTTTGAGGCCAGCCTGCACTACAGAGTGAGTTCAAAATCAGCCAGGACCACAAACAGTGAGGCTGTGTCCCAAACAAACAAACAAACAAACAATCCAGAACGACCACCACAACAACAGGAAAACCCCAAACTAAAAATGTGGGGGTTTCTGATTTAAAAGGAAAAGTTTTCGAAACACCAAAGAAATTCCGTATTATTTTCTGAGATTTTCAAGGAAGGAGTATATTTTCAAAATTGAATCCAATCAACATTATTGAAGACTGCTCTTTGGGTTTCTTTCCAAAGGGGATTCTTCATAATTTCTTTCTTTTAAGATGTTTAAAAATATATGAAATGGGAACTCAAAAAGATACTTTTAACTGTTAATTTTTTGTGTGATAAAGTGGGATATAATACTAATTAAAGAGATATATTTTATATTTTTATGTGTTTACTCCATATATCTTAGTTTTCTTATTCTTTTCCTTTTCCTTTTTTTTTTTTTTAGACAGGGTCTTGTTATGCAGTTCAGACTGGCCTTGAACTCACTATGCAGCCCAACCTGGCCTCCAACTCACAGTAACCTTCTTGCCTCAGCCTCCTGAGTGCTGGGATTACAGGTGTGCACCACCATGCCTGGCCACAGTGATTATAATTTTGTTTTTCAGATTGGTTGTTTGAGCCAGGGTCTTACCTTGTAGTCCAGCTGGTCCTTGAACTTCCTCTGTATCCCAGGCTCATTTCAAACCTTGTCTCAGCCTCCCTGGTACTAGGATCACAGGTGCACACCATCACATCCAGCTCCATCTGCACATTTCTAACCCCTAGCCAAGTGTATTATGGGTCATAGGTGCAATATTTTGTTGACTAAATTTATCGAGTAAATCAATTATATATCTTTAAATATCAACAGAGATTATAGTTAGGACTTTGGATTATGAGTGATTTCCCCTATTTTTTCTGCACTGTGATTAGATTACTTCTGTGTTAACCAGAAGCAAAAAAAGTGCAAGAATGGCTTAGTGCCTTGAACTGTGTGTTGTAGGAGAGGAGAATGTGTTGGGCTTTGGGCTAAGAGACAGGTAAAGCTGGACTGGATCGGTTTGCCTGGCATGGGCCTGGCCCAGCAGTTGGATCCTTTGTGGGCACGTGGTAAACGCACATCCTCGGAGTCCGGCGACTTGTTCACTCACAGCAAACCTTCCTGGGCTGCTGCTGGCAGAAGTGTGATGGGCCCCACCTCTGGGAATCTGTGTCGAGATGGAGAGTAGGTTTGGGAAGGGGGTGCGGTCTCCAAGTGTCCTGGAGAAGTTGGAGCACCAGCCAGGTGTGGGAACCCCATCAGAACTGAATATTCTGCCACAGCGATTGGAGAACTCATTATATTAAGAGCATGAAAAGCCACTCATTCCCACACCCAGCTTGTAACTTACCTGAAAGGGACTGGGAATGCACTCACCTGTGTTTTGAATAGACTTTGTGTCTGAAATACACATTTTTTGGTGGCACTGGCTTTTGTCATTTTGGCACTTGGTGTTAGTTACACAGGAGCATCGAGCCACTGAGCGCTGAGGCCACAGTCCAAAGAGTGCTGACCCTGGTCATGCCAAGGAGAGCTCAAAGACCAGGGGCAAATGTATTGCTTGGGTACCAGCTGACTGGATGGTGTGATGGAAATTCACTGGCTTAGTATGTAAACTTTCATTTCCACACTTCTCTCTCGGAGGGGGCTGTGAGCCAGGGAAGGAGGTAAAAGATAGGGCAAACTTTGTTTAACCCCTTCTTGGTTGGACTTCATTTATTCATTTATTCATTCAGTCATTCATTCAAAATGAAGTCTAGTCTGTTTGCCAAGCTAGGCATGTCCATCGGGAGTTTTATAAATACTTTGGCAGTTTTAGTGCTATCTTCTGGCTGGCTTCCAGCAGCCCTTGAGCGTGTCCTGGCTGGGGGGGAGTGGATTTCACCCTGTTCCATTTGGAGGGGTCCTGCCCAGGCCACGAGATTGGTGTGTATGTGAGGGGGTGTCTTTCGGCCACTTGTTCCAAGCTGCTAAGTGCTGAGTGACCCTTTGGCACTTCTCTTTGATTCCATCTGGGGGCCCTTGGGTGATGCTGCCCTGCCTGGGTGTGATCATCACCTCTTCACCCGGGTCTCCACTGATTGATTTCTTCTTCCTTTTGGAAGTCTAAATTTATTCCCTGAGAGTTCTGCAGTTGCTGGTGGTCAGGGACAGCTGCTCTCCCATGCTTTCCTTGAATAGTTCTCTGTGATAAAGTCAGCAAAATCACACCATCCGAGAGGTTAGGAAAACAAAAGCCCTCATAGTCTTTTCTCTAAAGTGCTGAAAAGGGAAAGATCACCCTCTTTTTTCTTGGTCAAAGAAAAAATAAAGGCAGGAAAAAGTAAGATCTTAAACATACAGTGTTTGAGGCAGCAAGATTCAAGAATGTTACCCCGCTTCTAGTATTATGCAATTAGTATTTAACGCTATTCTGCAAAAAAACAAAACAAAAAACAAATGAGAGAGCCGCTGTTAACATTTAAAATCAGACTCATAATTTCTCATGTATTTGTCTTGTCTTTCTTCAGTATAAGCATAAGAAATATTTGGAAAATCCTTTGTCTTTTTTGTGGCCTGGTTTATTTTTATTTTTATTTTTTTGGTGCCGGAGAGCGAACTCATGACCTCTCACTTGCCAGGCAGGCAGGCGCTTACACCGCTGAGCTAAACCCCTGGCTTGTGGCCTGATTTTTAAATTAACATATATTTATGTTTATGAATTTATTCTTCTTGTATTAGCGATTGAACTTAGGCCTTTGCCCTGAGCTGTATTCCCAGCCCGTATCTCACCAGGGCTCAAACTTGGAACCCTCCTGTCTTAACCTCCCAAGAGTCCTGGGATTACATGTGTGCACCACCATGTCTGGCTCTTTTTGATGAGGTTTTTCTTTTCTTTCTTTCTTCTTCTTTTTTTTTTTTTTTTTCTAAATTACAAAAGCAACAGAAACATATGGCAAAAATTCAGAGTTTCAAAGGGTGTTCAGGGATAAAAAGTCCCCTTGCTACAGTGATCCTAACCTCCTCCTCCTCCCCACACCGCTGCTAGCAGCCTTCTAAGTCTTCTGGAGGTATTCTACATGTACATGCGTGCTTGGTGATGTTTATATCACCAGATTTATATATATATATATATATATATATATATATATATATATATATATATCTCCTTTGGAAACTTAACATATCTTAGAGGGTTTTCTAAATTAGTACTGATAGATTTATTCATTACTTGTTAACAATACCTAATATTCCACTCTATTGATAGATCACATTTTATTTAACCAGTCTCCTGTACTGAGCATTTAGTTATATTCCTTGACTGTTCCCTATTATTAAACAGTGCTGTAGTGCTCATTTTTGCACATAGATCCTTGTGTCATGTGCTGTTTACATATAGGATAGTTTTTCAAAGTAGAATTCTTAGGTTGGAGTAGATGCATTGCAAGTCTTGATAGATGTTCTTTCCTAAAATGTCACACCAATGCAGGTCCTTCCAGTAAAGTGCTTCTTTCCCCATCCCTCAGCCTTTGTATCTATTATTGAGCTTTTTGTCCTTACAATTCTTTCTGATAGGTATCTATTAGATTCACTGTTTCAATTTTTTAAAGTTCTGAATGGAATTGAGCATATTCTGTTTTGTTCTATAAAGTATCACATTATAGGGCTGGGGATTTAGCTCAGCAGCACAAGTGCCTACCTCACAAGTATGAGGTCATGAGTTTGATCCCCAATACCTCCCCCCAAATAGTACCACATCATATTAATGGTTTTCCAATTTTTTGCATTTACAATTTATTTAACCGATGATACCATCATTCATTTAGACATTTCCATTGAGAAACATGGAGATTGATTCTACTTTTGTATCATTATAATGTTGCAGTACATATCCTTATACATTTTGGTGCCTATCTTTGATTTCTTCTTTTTTTCTTCTTCAAGTTTCTTTGGAATATTCATTTGTGAGTAAAGTAGAAAAATTCTTTAACGAAATACAATTTTGACAGTTTGGTTTTATCACATTAAACAGTTGTCCAAAGAGCTGCTGGGGATGTTGAGGAGGGGATGTGTTTGGGTGCTACTTTGTTTTTTAAAAGATGATTTAAGATTGTTACAAGTGTATTGTAAACCAGGCACCTGGCTTTCCTGCTGGCTGTTCTCAGCTTGTCTATCCATATGTTTTTGACTAAGCCATAAATGGAAGTTTCACTGGGAGGTATTTTGCTTTCCAGTACATGTCATGCATTTCATTCCATATTATTTTTGTTCTTTTCCTTTTTAGTGTTCTGTTTCTCAGACACCAGTGAAGAGTGAATTTTGAATTTTGAATTTTGCCAAGATTTAAATATTTGCAGAGTTGGGAAGAAATAAAGTATGAAAAGGAAAAGAAAAGTGAATGTGGCTGATTTAGTCCTGGCTCCCAAGGCTTTGCTTTAGCTGCTTCAAAGCTCTCACTTCAGATATCAACAAAAATACTCTTCTGTTTCCACTACTGTCCTCTGTGGTAGTGCCCGATTGAGAGAACCCCAACTTCTGGCCAAATGGAGGTGGATCATTCCATCTGAACAGAGAAACACCCCGGACAGCTCCATGCCCGATGTTTCTGGACGCCTTCTTTCAGTCGCCTGTGTTGTTTTTCTGCTGCTGTTGCCTGTGGTACCTCAGACCATGCCTGCTCCTCCAGAGAACTATCTTCTCAGACCTCCAGCATGTCTGGTTTGCTTGTGCTTCCTCTCTTTGTGTCTGGTCCCTTTCAAGTGCAAAATGATCTGAGTGAACCTCGGTGTCCATAGTACATTAAAATGGGATGGCTTTGGCCACCCTCACCCCGAATGTTCACTATGCTGGGCCTTCTTCCATCCTCCACTCTGCACTTCTGGGTGTCTTTTCCCTTCTGTTCAGAAGGCCCAAGAGGATCGGTGTCCTCAAACCCTGACTCTGCAAAGTCAGGGCCTTTTACTCCACATCTTGAACCTCACAACAACCCCTGTGGTGGCCTGCGTTCCTCCCCAGACAAGCTGTGATTTCCTGCCCTGGTGGGGCAGCTGTCCACTTGCGAAATACCTTGCCAACCAGTCCTATAGGGTTACTCTTTGTCCTGCCTTCCTAAACGCTCTGTTTGTGAAAGAAAGAAAGAAAGAAAGAAAGAAAGAAAGAAAGAAAGAAAGAAAGAAAGAAGAAAGAAAAAGAAACTTTTTAAATAACAATTGGGGTTGGGGCTGGAAGTGGGAGGACCTGTGCTAAGAAGTATGGGCATCCTGTAGCACAGCCAGGATTTAGTCCCATCCAAATCCCAGGCAGTGGGTCGGCCAAACCATTTAATAGGGGTTTCTTCAAATGTCACTAAAGCTGCAGATCAATGGCCTGTATATAACAGTTTCTAAGGGTCTTGCTAGGTGGGGAATTCCCAAGCCGTAGGGAACTCTGAGGTATGTGTTATACAGGTTTTATTTTAAAATACATCTTAAAGTATAATACAAGGAACTCCTGTGTATCTTTGACACCAATTTTCCTTTCTAGTTGTTTATAATTTGCTTAAAAAGCCACATTTGCTTATTTCTGTCACTATATATATATATATATATATATATATATATATATATATATATATTTCTTTTTTCTTGAAGCATTTTAGATGAAGTCATCATGCTCTTTCACTTCGGTTATGTTTTCTAAAAGGACATATTCTTGCTGAGCATGCTGGCATGTGCCTGTCATCCCAGCACTTGGGAGGCTGAAGCAAGAGGGTTGCAGTGAGTTTGAGGCCAGCCTGAGCTAGATGGTGAGTTCAAGACCAGCCTGAACTACGTAGTGAGACCCTGTCTCAAGAGAGAGAGGGAAAAAAAGGGATATATTACACAAGCATAGTACAGGAGTCAAAAATCAGAAAATTTAACATTGGTACAATACTGTTATCTAATACTCAGCCCGTATTTGGAAATCTTTATTTGTCATGGTAATGCTGTTATTGTTTCCGGTCCAGGATCTAATTGAAGACCATGCACTACATTTAGTTGACCCCTTAATTTGAATTTTGCTTGCTTTCCCACTTGGTCAGTCTTTCTCATGCTGGGGATTGAAGCTAGGGCCTCACACATGCTGGGCAAGGATTCTTTGAACCTAGAATAATTCCTTGGCCCCATGCATTTTCTGAAGCTTGACATTTGAAGATTGTAGGCTAGTTATTTCATGGGACCTTTTTTTTTTTTTAATGTACGTGGAATTGAAAGGAGGGCATTTGTGCAGTGATTCATCCCCAGGCATGTTGTGTTTGCTGTTTTGTTTTGTTTTGTTTTGTATCAGAATCTTGCTGAGCTGCTGAATTGCCTAGGCCAGGCTTCAACTTGTGATCTTCCTGCCTCACTTTCCCAGGGTGCTGGATTTACAGATGTACCTTGCGATTCCTGGTCTAGACTATTCTTTGACTTCAATTTGTCCAGCATTTTCTCTTGATATAGATTTAGGTCATACATTTTGGGAGGAATGATCCAGAAGTGATGTGAGTTTCTTGCTGCCTCGTATCAGAAGGTGTTTGGGGTTGACTTGCCCCAGTGTTGGAGAAATCAGCTTTGATCACTGAGAAGGAAGAGCACAGCTTGTTTGGGTCACGTAGTTCCCTAATGGATTTATTCACTAAAGATAGATATGAGGAAAAGCTTTCTGATCTACCAGGTCTCTATAAGGTAGGCCTTAAAGACATGTAAATCTGAAGTGAGTGGGGCACACACCTGTAATCCCAGCACTCCAGGCTGAAGCAGGAGAAGTGCTGTGAGTTTGATGCCAGCCTAGGGTACATGGTGAGTTCAAGGCCAGGCCAAACTGCCTAGCCAAACCCTGTCTCAAAAAGACAAAAGAAAAAAAAGAAGAGGCGTGTGAATCCTTCCCCTCAGAATCACTAGCAAATGACCATTTCCAGTTTGCTCAGTTAAGCTTTACCCAACATCACTTGTTTGACAAACAGAGTGTTCGTGCGACAGTGTACATAGATCGGTAGTCTTAAAATGAAACTGTGAGGCTTCCATCCTCATATTCCCTGCCCTGGTCTTTTATAAACTGTAATAATCAAGAGAATTAAAATAAATAATTAAGTTAGAATAAAGGGAGGCTGTGACTGGGAGAGCACGAGAAGCGGGGAGAAGCGCACCGTCAGGCCCTGTGTGTCTCCTGAAAGGGCCCGCAGACCAGGCTCTGAGCTTGTGGGGCTCCTGCAGTGTGTTCAGATACCAGTGTCAGATTATGGAGGAGGTCACCGCTCACGTGGTGCTGGGAAAAATGTAGTTTTTCTATATAAACAGTGCGATCTGTAATTTCTTGTGAGTCATCTAGATACTGGGACCTGGGGGACAGTGGCTTCAAAGAGTATCTCAGCACTGCACACCAGTCCCGACTGGGTGATAGCTTGATCTCAGAGCACCAGCCACTAATTGTGCTGAAGACAAAATGAGTGTATACCACATATCCAGTTTAATTCAAGAATAAAATTAGGCAAATGCAGAGCTATAGTTCCTCTGTTGTGTATTCTGTTGTTTAGAACAGAACTCTCTTTGGCACAACCTACCAAATAAAATTTAGAGCTACAGGCTTTTTTGTTTTGTTTTGCTTGGGACCAGAATCTTCTTGTGTAAGTCTTTAAAAACAGAACTGCTTTGGTTTCTACTTTCCCCCAACCCTGTAAAACCTTATTCCATTTCTCCCCAGAGATGGGGAGATGGGGAGATGGGGAGATGGCCTTGAACCACCCCACAGGGCTGTCCAGAGACCCCAGTCCTAACCAGTGGCTCTCCATGCTATGAAACTACTTACTGTACCATGTACTTCAGAATCTCTCCATCCCTGCATTTTTTTTTTCAGTTTGTAACTGAAAACATATAACTGAAACATATAAGACAATTGTAACATATGAGAGAACCCAGCAGTTTCCTGTGTAGTCCAAGCAGTGTGCTGGAAGGAGATTTCTGTCTTTCTGGAGTAGAGGCCAACCACAGTGCTTAGCACAGCCAGCCAGGCCCATGGGTCCTGCTGCTTCCCTCCTCCTCTGCTGCCCTGCCACATGGGCTGCCTTGTTTTTGTGCAGGTACCTTAACCTCACAAGTCAGCACGCACGTACCCTAAAACCTTCAAACTTGCTGTCCCTTGCTTTATGGTGTCCCCCACCCTGATTCTCATACTTCATTCAGATTTTTTAAGATCACACATTTCAAAGAGGCTTCCTTACCTTCCCTGCACAGCATATCTCCTCATTTGTTTGTTCAAAGCTCTTTTTGCTGAAATTATACTATTGGTTTGCATTTGCTTGTCTTCTGTAATTTCCTGAGGGGCAGGGACCTTGCTATCTTGTCCATCACTACCGCTAGCACCTAATACCAGGGAGAATGAATAGTTAGTGAATTTTAGAGTGCGTGAAAAAAAAAACACCAGTATAATTCTGTCATGCATGTGCCAGCAGTATTAATGTTCTGATTCGATTTCATTTCAAAGGCAATTAATTTTGTGGGAGTCACTAGAAATGCCATAAGATCTATGGGGAAAGTGTCCAGTGAATACATGGACAAATTCTCAAAATTTGAGTTTTACCAGATTTCTTGGTTAAACCCTTGTTTGTTACTTTATTCTGAGTGGGCTCAGTCCAGTGCAAAACACTCACATCACATTATTATCTTTGTTAATTTGATTGCTGAAAAAATAGCTCTTAATTTGTATTTCTGTGATTCCTTCTGAACTAGATAATTTTCCATATTTGATTACTAATTGCAAGTTCTCTCTCAAATCCTTCAAGTCCTTTGACTGGCTCTTGGAGTCTTCGTGTCTATTGTAGGACCTCTTTAGGTAATAAAAATGTTTACTAAAATGGCATATTATAGGGAAAAAAAACAGATTAAAAGCTAGCATCTCACGCTAGAAATATTTCCTCTGCTCCTTGTGGAGCACAGCTGTAGATTCATTTTCTGTTATTTAGTTTGGGTTACCATGCTTTGCACCTGGAGTAGTTTTAAAATCATTCAGCAAATCTAACCAATAAAAAACTACCATAAACTCTCTCCCAACTAATGAAAATAAATGCATGAATCAGAGTTTCCATTTCCTGCTGGGATAAAAGTATACCTATTGTCTGAAGATAATGGTTATGCTGCTCTGGAATGGCCATAGAATTACACTCAGTATCACACAGATAACTTGTGAAGCAGCAAATGAAGCCACCATTTTCACGGTTTTCCAAGTTAGGTCATTGTTTGCTATATTTACTTGATCCACAGAATGTGCTTCCTGCCACAGGCCTTCTCCAAATCCCTATTTTTTTTTTTTTTGTTCCTGGCTTTTTTGAGACAACCTCACTATAGTCCAGATTGGTCTGGAACTCACTATATAGCCCAGGCTGACCTCAAACTCTTGATCCTCCTGCCTCAGCCTCCCAAATGCTAGAATTACATGCATGTACCGCCATTCCTGGCCTCAGTCTGCTTTCAGCAAGTCTTGAGGTAACTCTGCAGTCAGATGGAATCAGGGTAGCTCATTCTGCTGCTGTTTGAGACAGTTTCTTTGCAGTAAAAGAATCCAGAAGGAGCCAAGCATCGTGGCATGCATCGGTAATTTCAACACTTGAAACGCTGAGGCAGGAAGATTGCCACAAATTTGAGACCAGCCTGAGCAACATAGTGAGTTGAAGGCCAGACTGAGTTACATGGGGAAACCCAGTCTCAAAAATACAAAAACAAAGCCATGAAGATGTGGATATTTTCTAGATTTTCCTGCATATAACAAGGAGAACCTATGTTTATATCCTTTAAATGTCATAAACTATACATTCTGGGTAATGTATTTACTAGAAAAGCATACAAATTGGTGTTGTAGGCATTTCAGGTTTTGCATCTAGCAAAACAGTCGGCCAGTTACCCACTTATTTGTGGGTCACAGCACTGTTTGGGCAGACAGGATAGGAAAATATAGGAAAACAATTTCTTGGTGCTAACAGTTTTAAATTTCTTCTGGATATGGTGGTGTATGCCTGTAATCACAGCCTCAGGAGGCTGAGGCAGGAGGACTTCCACAAGTTCAAGAGCAGCCTGGACTACTGAGTTTAAGGCCAGCCTGCACAACGCATAGTGAGACCCTGTCTCAAAAGAAAACAAAACTAAATGAAACAAGAATTCAAGGTTTCCAGTGAAGTGCATGCAGGTTGGGCTTAGGAGTCTAAAACTAGAAGGATTTGGAGTATTTGGAGAACCAGCATCCGTCTGTCAGGTTGTGGAGCACCTGTAAGTGGTTGCCAGGACTGAATCAGGCCAGGAAAGGACACTCGCAGAGCTCTGTGCCTTATCAACCAAGCCGGCTGAGAAATTTCCTTATGGTTATTCTCACCCGGACTTGGAATAAAGGCTGCAGTGTGATGTTGGGATAGTGCAATTTCTTGGTTTAATACTTTACAGATTTTTGGAACCAAATGCACCCTGAAGTGAAAAGCTGCTTTTTTTTGCTGACCTTGTTGGACGGCTAATACTGTTTCTGGGAAATAAGAGAAACAAGCGGCTCATTGTTGGCAGGAGCCGAGAGAGACACAAGGAAGGCAGAAGGCGCGTCTGCAGCCCTTTTCCCCTCTTCGTGTATCGTGACTGAGTCAAAGCTGGCCTGTGGTTGGCTTTTCTTTCTACCTCTGGTAGACATGTGTTTCCCATCAGACGGGACTGCGAGACACCTGACGCTGGCCAGTTCGTCCGTTAAGCCATGGACAGCCCATAAACAGAGGAAAAGGCCTGCAGCTGCATCCAGGCACCCTTCGAGCTGAAACACATGAAAAGCACGGTGCGGCTGGGTCTCACATAAGTCAGAAACGATTTACACCTGTGTGTTTGGCCTCTTCTAGTTGTAGATCATTACTTCCAAAAGCCACTGTGGCCAGAAGGTCTCCATGGTGGTGACCCTACAGCACGCATTCCGCAGCAGGCTGTCTGTCTCACTAGAAGCTCTGAACGGTCTCGATCTTCTAATGCTAGTGCTTCTCCTCCCAGCGTGACCCTTCCTGAAATGTAACTTTTCAGTTTCTCCGATTTTTTTTCCCCCGGGGTGGGGAGGGGATTAAAAAACAAAGTTCGGTACCATTTTCTTTAAAACTAGGTCACGCGGATAGGGTGTGATTCATAGGATGGCTTCATCTCTTTAAAGGCAGTAAGTTAATTAAGTTAATCTGTATTAGACTTTTTCATGAGATAGCAAAAAAGGAAAACTAGTCATTCTTGTTACCAAGTTTGACTTAGCAGATGTATTTTGGCTCCCAGAGGTGGGCAGGACTGGGCTGTGACAGCAGCCTCTGTGCTGTCTGGGTAGCCCAGCTTTCCTCGGGCTCTGTGTGTGACTCGTGCCGAGTCATTTCACCTTCTCAGTTCTTCATCTCTAAAATGAGTGAATTAGTTGGAATCATTGGTTTTAAAGTGCGTCCCAAGGCCCCATGCTAGAATCTCAGGGGTGTGAGGAACAGCTACGCCCAGGTAGTGTCCAGTCTCCTAAAGCTGTACCAGTTCAACATGCGTAAAAAAATTCGTTTAAAATTTCACCATGACAGTTGAGAAATGCCTGTAGGAAAAACAGAATGAAAGTGAGTCCAGCAGAATTTAGAGAGGACAAAGGGGCTGACATTTAACTGCTCGCTTCCCCTCTGGCCCGAGCAGAGGCCCCAGGCAGACTATTGAATGAGTTTCTGGACAGGGAGGCCATCTCTGACACATAGGATAAGTACCCAGGCCCTACCTGTAGTGTGGGACCGTGCCGTATTTGTGAGCCATTAATAATAAAACAGAGCCGGATAAAGTGAGCCCCAACCTGGCAGGTGTACTTTGGAAGTAAAGAGGAAGCAGCAGCTAGACTCTGGTACTCTTGAAGTGCTCAGTTAGAAAATCATAGGGCATGAGTGGTTAAGATGTGCTCTCAAGAGAAAAAGTTGGTTAGGCTAGAATTGTGGCTCAGTGGCAGAGCACTAACCAAGTGCATGGAAGGCCCAGGGTTCAATCCCTAGTACCACTAACAAACACCAGTTCCTCGTGCAATATGGTAGTACATGGCTGATACTAATTCTACCATTCTGGGAGGCTGAGTTAGGAGGATCACAAGTTCTGGCCGGCCTAAGTGACTTAGGGAAATCCTGTTTTAAAACAAAAAAGGAGGCTGGGGTCGAGAACGTAGCTCAGTGTGAATGGCTAGGTTCAATCCCAGTGCTGGTTAGGGTCCCATTTGTCCCTGTGGCTTTCCCTGTGTTGGTGAGGCCGCCAGGGCCTTGCACAAGGTGGGCTGGCACTCTGCTTCTGAGCTGCATCTCCAGCCCCATTATGTTTGGAAAAATGTCTGTAGTTGCCATCTTTAAATGAAACCAATGCTTTGTTACTAATGTCTGGCCTATAACCCTGTGGTGCGTAGGAAATATATTTCAGGCCTGTTATGCTCCAGATGGTCAGATTTGAAATGCGCTAAAGTTCTTTTACTTCTGTTCACATAAGGAAGGAAGATTTACATCATGGCATTGGTTCTGAGGAGCTAAGGAGATGCCTGTCTCCTTCCTAGGCCTTGTTGAGAAGGAGCCACGATCTCAGTTCTCAGAACTTAGGAGTTAGTTTTAAGTTGCAGAAGAGAAGAGCTCAGCATTTGATAGGAGAGCTTCACCCGAGATGAATGGCTCCATCAGGATCTAACAGGAAAGATTTTCCTGACTTTCACACAACCAAGTGTGCATTTGCGAGTGATCAGTGTCCTGAGCAGTGCTTCATTTCCTTAAGAAGTTACAGAGCAAGTGGATGTGTAATTTTCTCGTTCTAACTACTTGATGGTAATGTGGATAAACAATGGGAACATGTACTGTCCACTACTCGGGGTCTCCTGAACTTAGTTCGAAATATGAAATGGCTGTTTTATACCATCACCTCCATCTCTCTTTAAGAGAACACAGTATACGTGTAAGGAGAAATTTGGATTCTGCTGCTATGACTTAGCCTTAGAGCTGGGGTCAGTCAGGGGCATAGTGACAAACCATCCCACTTGCTAGGGACATTCATGGAGTTGGCACTGCAAGCCCTATGTGACAATCAAGGGGGACCTCAGTTTCACTATGGTGGGCGGGGTTGGAGGTGGGGAATGGGGTGACAGGAAAAAGCTAATGTCAACAGTCTGTGATTCCAGAGAGCACTGGCTCCCCTCCTGTGATGTGTTTAGGTGTTTCTCATGCATTGTATCACATTTCTTAGCCTTAGCATTCAAACTGAACACCTGAGTTGCAAATCAAATGTGTTATTCAGTGTGTGTAGTTGCTTGTTACCTATTTATCTATTTGAGGAAACTCCATTCAGGTTTGTAGAATGAGCCAGCCCTTTCCTCATTTCACTGTCCAGGGAAGATGTTAGAAGGATTGTGTGTTGTTTTATCATTAGAAGCAAGTTTTTGTTCTTGCTATGTTTAAATTATTTTGAAACCTATGTTTAAATTGTTTTGAATATACAGAACTAACGATTTTGCTCATCACCTGTGAAACCTAATATACAAAGTAAGTCATCTATGAAATTTTCCTGTTAATGAGTTTTGCTTATGGGAAATTTCAGCAGATTTTTTAAAAGTCAGTATAATATATATATAATACAGACCAGCCCAAACTCACTGTGTAGCCCAGGCTGGCTTCAAACTCATGATCCTTCTGCCTCAGGCTCCTGGATACTGAGACTATAGGCATTTGACCATGCCCCGCCAAATCCCAGCAGGTACTCTTGCAGTCTTTTTTTTTTTTTTTTTTGTACAGTGCTTCTCGTATTCCCTGGTTACAGTTTTTGTTTTTGAGAAGGCGTCTTACTATGTTATCTTTTTTAAAAAAATGGTGCTAAAGATGTAACTCTGTGTAAAGGCCCTGAGTTCAGCCCCCAATCTTGAAGGAGAAAAAAAAATCACAGTGGGGCTTAATGTTAATTCACACTTAATTCAATATTCTGCCAAGATATCTGCTAAGTTGCGGTAGACCAGCATTTCTTAGTGTTCCTACTCAGTAAAACACTAACTTTGCAAGTTTGAGAAGCTTTGTGCTTTTCATTGCCTCCCAGAAAGTACTTTTTTGTACAGTACACTGTATTAAAGACTCCCAGAAATTCTACAGTAAAATAAATTTTTGTAACTATTTAGCTGAAACTTTCAGGGTCTTGTTTGACAATGGAACACATCTGGAAACAATGTTTTTTTTTTCTCTTCCCTTCTCTTCTAGCTTAGTATTTATTTACTTACATAAAACACAGTATAGACCATATTTTGTTGATATATTACATCTATTTTTATATATTCTGTGAAAACTAATTAGCAGCAGTTGTAGAAGATACAGCGTCCAGCAGTGTTTGGTACTCACTGGACACGTAGAGTGTATATGTATTGTACTTTAGTTTTTAGGAGAGTTTTTAGTTTTACAGAAAAGTTGAGTAGAATTCCTGCATACCCTATTGTCTTGGTTACTTTTCTGTCACTGCTGGGACAAAATACCTGACACCCGCAATTGAGGAAGAAAAGGTTTATTTAGCTCACTGTTTGTGGAGGTTTCAGTCCATAACCCGCTGGCTCCAAGGCAGGGTGACATGGCACAGGGGCAACACTTTAGGGCAGCAAAAAGAGCAGCAGCAAAAAAGGGGGGAAGAGCAAGCCTCTTTTCTTTCCTTATATTGTATGCAGTCCAAAATCACATTTCCCCCAAACATCTCCCCCTTCGAGGGCAGATATGGCACTCACAAAACGGCTGTGCCCTCCTCTTGCACAGGATGAGGGTATTTACAAAGTAAGGATCCTGGCTCCCTGCTGAGTCTCTTAGTTAAAATTTTAAACTTCTGGATTGGCACAATGTATCAACCATAACACCTATTGTTAAATTTTGCATTAGTATACTTCATTTGTTATAAGTAATGAACCAATATTGACCTATTATTTTTAAGTAAAGTCCATACTTCATGCAATAGATTTCCTTAGTTTTTTCTAATGTGTTTTCTGTTTCCGGGTCCCATATCAAATACCACATTACATTTACCCATCATGTCTCCTTGGGCTTTTCTTGGCTGAAGGGTGCTGCTAAAGTATTTGGTGAGATTCTCCTTCATTGGACTTTGTCTCATGTTTTATGTTATGATGAGCCTGAAAAATGATTTATGAGGAGGCAAATGAGAAGATTAAAGAAGAAAAAGAAAAAAGAAAAAACCTACCATTCTCATCCCATCACTTCAAGGCTGTTATACTGTCATTGCGTCTTGTTGCTGTTAGTGATTAGGCTTCATCATCTGGCCAGGGCAACACTTTCCAGATTTCCCCACAATGAAGTTATCCATTTCTACCCCTTGCCCATTCAGTCCTGTACCCTTTGGAACAAAGTTACTATGTGCAGTTATGTCCCTTGTCACCTTAAGGACTGTGGCTTCATAAATTAGTTAGAATTCTTCTAGATCTGGGATTTGTCTCTTCTCTTCTCATTTGCTTATTCAGTCATTTGTTTTAGTAGTTTGGATGCTGTAGATATAGTTTCATTAAATTACTGAACCACTGCAAACCACGTGTGAATTTCTCTATTACTGATAGAACAGAAGGGAAGAAGGTACCAGAGGCAGGAGTCTCAGAGGCCTTGGGGAAGGCGTTAGCCAATCAGTTAAATGGAATTGTGCCTCTAATGTGCTGACAGAACCACAAGCTCCCTTCAAAATGCCAGCAGTAAAGACGCCTTAGCTAAGAAGTTTGTAATAGGGAGGAAAGAAGCTGAAACTGACTAGTAACACATAGCCAGAGTGACAAGACACTCGTCTTTGCTCTCCTAGACTGAAATGGAAATCACAGGGGGAAACTTGATGGGAGTAAAATGATTTCTGTGTCTTTTGAGGGTGTAGGTGTGACCTCTGGCCCTTGGCGCTCTGGTAGTCTTTTCTGTGATCTCAGAGCCAGCCCTGTGCGGGGCTATGATGGTTTTGTAGTTAAGCCTAAACTTCTGGTTTTGTTTTCCTTGCTTGGAGCGTGTGCGCCCCTGTGTGTGTGTGTGTGTGTGTGTGTGTGTGTGTGTGTGTGTGTGTGTAACCAAAACCTATTTTAAAAACAAGGGAAGCGAGCCCAGGACACAGAAGAGCAAGCCACTGAACCTCTTGGAGGCCAAGAAGACGTTTGTCAAACATTCCAGGAAGCGCGCCGACTCCCTGGCCTCCCTCTGTGTCTGCAGCTCCTGGGTGGAGGAAGCTGCCAAACCACTCTCTCTGCGGGCTGTCTCTCTCTGTGGCAGAAGTTCACAAGTAAAGCCTTTACCTGTTTTTACGTTTGATTCTCATATAGCAAATGGTACACCGGTTTAGAACCGAATCCAGGATGCTTCTTGGCCTTGAACTTGTATCACTCTTAGTACTTTGTGGAAATGACAGGCGTGTCAGCTAGGATGGGTCAGGGGACTCATCTGTGTGCATTGTTTAGGCCTCACAGACCAGAGTGTCGGGTCCATGGTGAATGACCGCCAGCCCGCCCCATGTCACTTTGACTGCTTACCTCGCCGAGGACAGTGGTTGGATTACACTGGTCTTTGTATCTCAGATGTGGTGGAGCTTGCTTTTCTTGTTTTCTTTTATATCAAACGTTACCAATCAAGAGTATCGTCTTATCCATTAACAAACACAGAAGAGAAAAACAGTTTTTAAAAAAGGAACTGCAAAAGATAAATGGAATCTAAATTTAAATTCTGACTTGGTTGGGCACGTTGAGGGGAGGATGGTTCAGCTTTAGTTTTGGTGCGTTCTTGCCTCAGTGAAGATGTCTGCTGTTTGGGTTATTCCTTCTGTGAGGACTGGTGCAGGCCTGGCACTGATGAGGTCTTCTCAGATCTGACAGCCGCCCGTGTGAGGCAGTTCATGGCAGTCTGCCCATAATCTAGTTTGGCCTCGGATAACTGCTTTTGGATTCTGCAGGGATATTTTTCTCCTTTTTCCTCTCCTTTTCTTAACAGAAAGACTGTTTTCTCCCTACAGTGTTCTGGAATATTATCCCAAGGAGTGTTTCGTGCCTCACAAATGTAGATGTGTTGTCTTCTCATGCTTTCCTGGGGACCTTTGTTCTATACTGAGCTTCCTGGACTTCCCCCATTGTCTCTCGGTGGCAAAAAACAAATAAACAAACAACAGCAGTGGTTTTGAAGAAATGAAGTTCAGGAGCTCCACTCTCAGGGCTTAGAAACAGCTGGAAATTCAATAGCTAGACGGTGGAGCAGTGAGTTGAATCGTAGGCACTGATCAGTTTAGGACCTTGATCAAGTTCCTCCTCGACAAGGTTTGAGTTTCCTCATCTCCACAGCCATGAAGGGCAGACGCCAAACTGATGATCTTGACCATATTTTGAGCCTTACTTGTTTTCTTTTTTGAGTAATTTGAGAATTACCTTCTTTCATTACAACAAGAAAATACCAAGTTTGATACCTACAAGGCCATGTTTTTGTTTTTTTTTTTAAACTTTTATTTTCATTTTGTTTCACATAAATATTAAGCACATGCAGAGCCAGGCGTGCTGGTGTGTGCCTGCAATTACAGCTGCCCCTCAGACAGACAGTTGTCAGGTCTGAAGAGACCTCGTCAGGTCTCGGCCTTTGTCAGTCTCCACAGAGAGGAATAATTCAGTAGGTGATGTCTTCGTTGAAGCAAGAATGCATCAAAACTAAAATTGGAACATCAACTAGGAGGTTGAGGCAGGAGGGTCCTCATTCAAGCCCAGCCTGGGCAATTCAGTGAGACCTCAAAATAAATTCTAAAAAAGGGCTGGGGATGTTGCACGGTGTGAAGACCCTGGGTTCTGTTCCCAGCACTGGGCTTGGGGGGTGTATATAGGAAAACTTTAAGTTAGTACAGAACAGGAAAAGGAAGATCTTGTCTCACTGTGACACTTCCCTCTGCAGAGGTACCATGGGTAACTTTTCAGGTGGATCCTTCTAGAGACAGCTGCCGGATGTACAATGCACCTCCTCTTTTTGAATCACAAATGATAGCATGCAGCAGGGATTTGCAGCTTAGGGATTTGCTGTTAGGTCAGGGTTTCCTAGCAGTACCTATGGAGAACCCTTGTTCTTCAGAATTATTTTGTGGAATGTCTCTTGAGTGGATGTACCATAATCTCCCATTGGTGGGTAAGATTATTTTTAGTCTTTTGCTATTATTAAAAAGACATTGTGGTGAACAGCCTCCCATCCTGTGCTGAATATGTTCTGTTGATGTGTGCTTTGCTTTGAAAACAAAGCCATTGTTAAATTCCACTGTTCCAGACTCTCCAGTAAATAAACAGAAATGTTTTATAACTGGTCAAATCTTAAATAAGTGGAAGACACTAGTGGCTCGCCTGTAACGTTCTGTGACTCTTTCTGGTAAGGTCTGATTTTCTGAAGACCAGCAAGTGTATAGACCTCTACCCAGAGTTTTGTTTGTTTGTTTGTTTTTTGAGACGGGACCTCACTATGTAGTTCATACTGGCCTTGAACTCATTATGTAGCACAGGCTGGCCTCAAACTTGAAACAGTCCTCTTGCCTCAGCCTCTCAAGTACTGGTATTGCAGGTGTGTACTACACCCAGCTATCCTTCCTCAAAATATCACTAGTGAAACTCTCATGAGTTGTGATAGCCTTTGTGGAATTTGGTTATTTTTTGCACTGTGTTCTGTGTAAGGTTCAAAGTGTCCTCTAGGGCTCTGGAGCCGTAGCTCAGTGGTAGAGCACCTTGTGTAGCCTGTACAAGGCCCTGGGTTTGATCTCCAGCCCATTAACAAAAAAGGTGTGCAAGAAGATTCTAACAGAGCCCACAAGCCAAGACCAGATGAATCAGGACGGGGACTGGTATCTGTGCTTCCATGATTCAAACTAAGGTAACGATTATTTGAACAGTAATGATTAACAGAAAGTACTTTGGAAGGAATCTCAGGCGTCTATACTCCAAAGCACAAAGCATTCTGATGGTGTCTTTTTGACAAGGCATTGTAGACTGCAGTCATTCATCTCTTGGGTGTTCTTGCCTCCTGCAGTGATCAATCACCAACACCAGCAGCAGATGGCACCCAGCACCCTGAGCCCACAGAACCACCCTGCTCAGAACCCGTCGGCGGGGCTCATGGGTCTGCCCAACGCGCTCACCACTCAGCAGCAGCAGCAGCAGAAACTGCGGCTCCAGAGGATCCAGATGGAGAGAGAGAGAATCAGAATGCGCCAAGAGGAGCTCATGCGGCAGGTACGGCCTTCCTCTGCATCTCGGGGAGGCTCTGTGTAGCCTCGGTAGCTGCTCGCCTCAAGGACAAACCTTCCTCCAGAAGCACTGTGACTAGAGGCCCATGACTGCAGTCTGGTTTCTTCTCCCTGTGTTCTGTTTGCACTGTTTTCAGAGCCAAAGTCCTTCAGAGTTCAAGAACTTTGTTAGATTAGCATGGCTGCCTTTGACTTTCCCTGATAGTGTTTAGAAAGAGAAACAAGAAAAAAGTAGGGAGAAAGAACACATCCCAGTTACCTACTACCATGTAGTGAATTATCCTGAAACTCAGTGGCCAGAAACAAGCATTTCGTAAAGTCATACAATTTTGTGGCTCAATAATTTGGAAAGAGTCCTGTTGGGTTATTCTGCCCTCTGTGACATTGATAGCAGTCACTTAGTGATAGGGAATGGGTGGATGGACAGGTACGGAGGGTCCAAGATGGCACTCGTTAAGCATGTGGCGCCATGGTGGGAACTGCCGGAAGACTGGGCTTAGCTTGGATGAAGGCCTGGATGTCTACACGTGGTGTGGATAGCATGGCAGTCTCAGAGAAGTGGGACTTACCACGTAGCATCTCGGCTCTCCAAGAGAGAACACTGAAGAGACGTGAAGCTAACAGTCTCTTAGGGCCTGGTCAGGAAACCATCATGGAGTCACTTTTTGCCGTGTTTTCTTGGTCAGAGCAGTCAGATTACAGCAGAGAGCAGAGGGGATGTTTCATGAAAGCAGAGGCAAACAATCTGCAGCCGTCTTTGGCCTATCACAGAGTATGAAAAAGAAGAGAACATTGAAGGGCGACTGAGACAGGAAAGCATTTGTGTATGAACGCTATTTGAATCTCTGTGAAACTGCCTCCCATTCATTTGTCCACTCAGTCAGCAGAATGTCGCTGTGTGTCCTGTGGTCAGCTCAGCACTATACTTAAGTGAGTAACGGAACCCGTGGTTTTTTTCCCTGTTTAGTGGGTTGGCCTACAGAAGAGCAAAATTCATTCCGCCTATGTTGCTAAACTAATACAGCCCATGTGTGTAGGTCTCATTTTCTGGCTACATTTTGAGGAGAGAAGCTTCAGTTTATTTTCTGATTCTTCATACTCTTATGATTCATGTGAAGCAAGATAGTTGCATAGCTTCTGCAACTTTAAAGAAATAAGTACAAAGGTCTTTCTGGGTGGCAGATTCTGAGTATGTTAGGATAAACAGTTTTTTTCAGTTCTGTCTGATGCTTTAAAAATGTACAAAGACTTCCATAAATGAGTAATATATTTATCATTAAATCAGTCCTAGAATATAAGGTATCTGTGGAGTGTAAAGTTTAAAGTACTGTACCTGGTGAATTAAAATCATTTCTCAGGCATACCCTTTGAAAATAAGAGAAATGAATACAAACTGTGCTTTTTTGCTTAGTTGAACTTTCCTCCAAATTCCCTCCAAACTGAGGAAGACAACTTTATAAGGTAACTACAGTTGTGCTTTTTACCCTGAGGGTTTATATTTGAACTTGCATGGTTATTTCAGGGTAACAGTTGTTTATACTGTTTTAGATACACAAGATCATATTTCTTGGCAGGAAATAGCTATTATTATTGTTTTCTGACTTGGGGTAATAATTTTATTTAGAATAAAGTTTCTATTTTATAATGTGAGTTAGAATTATAGTACTTTTATAAATTCTCAAATTGTTAGTTTTATATTTAAGTGAACCTTAATGAAGTGTGTGCATGCGTGCGTGTGTATGGAGAGACTGCTCTGCAAAGAATGACTTGTTTTCCATTTCTGCCCCCTCGTATGTTTCTCTTTTCCCTCACCCCCTTCTTTCCCACAGAAAGCATTTCTGAAAAGGGGTGGGCAGAGCGCCCTCGAATGCTTCCTCCAGTCCAGCTATAGGATCCTTTGAACCACAAGATAATGTTGATAGTTTGTGTGACAGACATGCCAGCTGAGTTCCTTAATGCGGATCCCTGGAGGCTGAGGAACTTGGAGTATTTTGCTATATCATAGCCTGCACCCTTAGACCCCCAGCCCATGGCACAGCAGGAAGAACAGTCTGTGTGTGTGTGTGTGTGTGTGTGCGTGTGTGTGTAGAGTTAGGAACTGGAAGGGGTGGTTCTAATGTCTTTTTAGTTTTGTTGTTGAGTGTAGGAATAAAAGTCTAATAGACATTTTAATCCTGGAAGATCTTTTTGTTCCCTATCAACAGCTTGCTCCCCAGTGTCAAAGATTCCCTTTAAGGCTGTACGGTAAATGATGAGCAGGTGTTTCATAATAATTTCTGGGGTTGTTTGTCAGGATCCCTGCTGATCATGATTCAGGTGTAGGTTTTTCTTTACTATTTGTGACTAACCAGGGCAGGAGTAGGCAGTAGACTGAAGTAACACTGTTTAGCTGCTTTCCACTATCAGGCAGGAATTTTTCGGGATGGAGAAAGTGGCAGGCCTGATGAGATTTTTTTGTTTGTTTGTTTTGTTTTGAGGCAGGGTTTCACTATGCAGTTCAGGCTGCCCTTGAACTCACTATGTAGCCTGGGCTGGCCTTGAACTCACAGCAGTCCTCCATTCTCAGCCTCTCAAGTGCTGGGATTTACAGGAGTTTGTCACCATGCCTGGCTGTGAGATTTAAAGTTATCTGTAGGCTTCTATTTGTTCATTCTCACCCACCCCATCCTTCACTCCGTGGCAGTTTATGATTAACTGGCTCTCCTCTTGCTTGCGGGAGATCCCCAGGTGTACATCCTGTCTTCTCGGGACCCTTGTCCTGGAGGCAGGCCAACAGCCACTGCAGTCGCAGGAGATTTTCAGTAAAGAGGCCCCATGCCATGGCCTATCTGTGTAGGATGAAGGGAGAGTGGAAGCTCACGTGTTTTCATGCCTTCCGGCCGTTATCTTCATTCATTCATTCATTTGGCCAACATTTTGTATGTAGTAGAAAGTAATAGAAAAAAAGGTAGGAAATGGCTACCCTCATGTTTTAGGTAAAATAATTAGATCAAATCCAAGTCCGTAGCCAGGAGGGTAAATGAACACCATTCCCTTCTTCGTGGGATCCCAGTGGCTGCCATCTTTGACTTTTGTCACTGTAGCTGAGAGACCAGGTGTACCAGATTCTGAAAAAGTGACGTGAGATGCTCCTTTATTTTCCAAGAACCCCCTCAGGCCAATAAGTTGTTAAAAAGCAACAAAATTAAGATCAAAGTGCCAGTGTGGTTTGCTGGGTTCGCTTCTTAGGAATGGTAACTAGGAGAATTTCTTTCAAGGTGATCCCACGACTTAGCATTGGGCAAATCAAAACATAGTTGAGCTATAGTTTTTGTGTCAGACAATGCACATATTATTTCAAGATGTGGCGGGTGTCCAAATGGAGGTGACACGTAGCACAGAGGATCCCAGCCAGGCCTGCAGCTCACTGTTTTATTACTTCTTGTTCAAAAAGAATGGCCAAAGACCTTCTAGAGAGAAAATTTTTTGAAAGCCATTCTCCACTGTCAGTGATAAGAGTTGGATTTTTACTGGATTTCACAAAGGCTTTGAGGGATCTTCATGTTCCTTCAAGAAATGGAAACCCTAAAAGAGAAGCTTTTTTTTGAGACAAAGTCTCACTAGGTAGTTCAGATTGGCTTTGAACCTCCCACCTCAACCTCCAGAGTCCTGGGATTATGGGTGTGAGCCACCACGCCTGCTCAAGAAAGCAACTCTTGTTTAGGTTGTTTTGTTTTGTTTTGTTTTTGTCTTATTAACAGGATATTGCTGTGCAGTCAAGGCTGGCCTTGAGCTTACTTTGTAGCCCAGGCTGGTCTCTAACTCACAACAATCCTCATGCCTCAGCCTCCCAAATTCTGGGATTACAGTCATGTGCCTCCACACCCAGCATCAAGAAAGCAGCTCTTAATTGAAAGTTTACTTACTTAATTTTTTTTTTTTTTTTTTGGTACGGAGGACGGAACTCACGACCACGCATTTGCAAGGCAGGCACTTATGCTACTGAACTAAATCCCTGGCTGAAAGTTTACTTTCTGTTATTTTGTTTATTCAAGTAGAATTTTTTTTTATTTTTTAAAAATATAATTTAAAGCTAGACACGGTGATGTGCACCTGTGATCCTAGCACTCTTGAGGCAGAGGCAGGAGGAGTCCCCAGAATTGAAGGTCAGCCTGGACTGCATTGTGAATTCAAGGCCAGTTTGAACTATACATTGAACCTTTGTCTCAAAAAGAAAACAACGTAAACAAAAAATACACATATATCTGATTAATACAAAAGGAATAATTTATGCTAAGTGAAAGAAGGCAGACTGCAAAAGGCTACATATATCATCTGACTTAGGAGACATTCTGGAAAAGGCAAACCAGTGAGGATAAGCAGTGGGACTGACCCCCCAGCAGCATCTCTGGAAGCTCAGGGAGTGATAGCTTCATTCTCTATCTGGTGTGGTGGCCATTGCACAGCTCTGTGTACTTGTCAGAACTCAGAACTGTTCACCACGAAGTGTGACTTTTACTCCATGTGAATAATAATAAATTGATTGCATAAAAAGGCCAAACACATATTATATCAAAATATGTAACATACTCCAAAAAAAAAAAAAAAAAGAAAATTATAGTCATCTGTGATCTTACCTAGAGAGAATGGTTATAAAGATGTTGGTGATTACTTTCCATTGTTTTTGGATGTTTCTCTGTGTCTTTTGTTTTGTAAAAGAAAATTGCTTGCATAAGCATATTTTAATGTGGTTTGTTTACCTCTTCTTCCTCTTTTTTATTTTTGTTTTTGTTTTTTTGAGACAGAGTGTCACCATGTAGTTTGGGCTGGTCTTGAACTCACTGTGTAGTCCAGGCAGACCTCAAACTTGCAGTGATCCTCTTGCCTAAGTCTCCCTGTACTGTTCTTTCTTTACCTGTGGGAAAATTATTTACTCCATATTAGTCATGCAAATTATGCCATGACTTTGTCAGTATCTAGAATTCTTTCTACAGTAGGATGGGCGTAAGTTTTTAAATACCATTGGCCACACTTGCCTGCAATGAATATGAAGTGTTCTGTTGTTGCATCTTAACATTCTGCACAGTAGTTGCTTGGTGTCCTAAAAGACATGATTGTGCCTTTACCAGAAGAAGTGGAAAATTTTTGTCACTGGTAAGAAATTAAGAAACAAACTTAACAGTTTTATTTACCCATCTAAAAGAACGGTTCTTTGACGTGAAAAATACATGCTTGGCCTTATCAGAAGAGAGCATTTCTTTGTGTGTTATTCATTTAAATATAAAGCTGGGCAGAGGTGTGGCTTTGGCCTGGAAGATTTTAACCTTGAGGACTTCCCGTCAGCCCCCAGAGCTAGTGAAGTTTCTGGCTCCCCTTTCCTCCTTCTCCAGGGGCTGCATTGTTGAAAAACCCTTATTATTCCCAAGCAAATTCCACAGTGTGTTTACCCCCATCCTTGCTTTAATTGGGGTTTGGGGGTCTGGGAATGAAGTGTGTCAAACAAAAATGCTGACTAAGCCCAGCCTGTGGTTACCAAGGCAACGGGGCCCAGGAAGGCGGGAGGCCTCAGAATTCTTTTGGCAGGTCCTCAGATTTCTGTTGGGCTTGACAGCCACTGCAGGCAGGCTGGCCAGCTGGCCAGCCTCACACAGCCGGTCCTGGCCCTGGGGAGGAGCACGCCCAGCTGTGAGCAGCTCTGGCCTGGGGCAGATGGTTTTGGGGTCTGCTTTCTGTCAGGAGAAGAATGGTTATTTACAGAGGTTAAAAAGTATCACATCATAGCACATCAGGTGACGTGGAGGCTGCTTCTTTAGAGGCTACAGGACTTGTACTTCGTAGAAGTAGGTTTCTCTGGGAATCAAAGGTCATGTCTTCCAATGCTAAGTAACGCTAACTCCCTCTGAATAAATTTGGTTATTTCATAAGCTCACTTATTCACTTATGGGTTCAACAAATATTCTTAGTCACAAATGCATATGAATGAGCTGACCAGGTCCCTACCATTTAGGAAGTTCCACTTTGGCTTTTGTCAAATGTTACCCTTGCTTACAAGTCCCAGAAAGAGCCCACTTTATGTTCCCTTGTTGAGGACTAATACCAATGCAAGTCTTTGAAAAAAGACTCCTTTTCCTCAAAGCAACCAGTTGGACATATAACTAGATACAATTTTTGTCAAATAAAATGAATGAGTGGGTAGTAAAAGAAAAGGGTTCTTTTGAAAAACATTGTTAAGTTGAACATATTTTTCAAGTGGAAACTCATTCTGTGCTAAGGAAAAGCAACTTCTTATTTTCCTGAGATCATGGAAGTGGGAGAAAATATTCCATTTCAAAATTCATTCAGCCCTTTTTTTTAAAGTCAAGAGAGAAGAATATTTAAGTTATAATTTTTTCTTACTATGATTCAAAGGAATAACAGAAACATTGTGGAACATAAGGTTGTTATATACTGAATTCAAAAAGCAACAAACAGGCTTCAGATAATAATTATGGACTCAACAAATGTTTTCCCAAAAGTATCAGAGTTTGCACTTTTATAGCAACAGTCTGGCAGCTGAGCATGTGTGATGAGATATTTCAGAAAGGGAGGCTCCAGGAAATGTGACAATGAATTTCTAGAATCTCTTGGCACAGAGTTAAAAAGAGATTTCCATCAGGAATGTCCCCCACCTCCCCAAAGAAGGTAAATAATTCAACTTTCTGTTCTGAAGTCCCTCAGGGTTTTGGCAGAGAGAGAGAACAATCATCCTTTGCACCCGAATAACTATCTTAATGTTAAGATTTCAAAACAGTGTCTTTATTTATCTATTTTTTTTCCTTTTTATTTGTCTCTGCTCACCCCACCCTTTCTAATTAAAACAATTCAGTTTTCCATTTTGGTATAATCCCTGGCCACAGACACTTAAACCAGGCCAAGCACCCTCAGAAAAGGCTATTGTCATTCACGTTTCTGTGCAGTGTGCTCCAGCTAAGGAGGAACAGACTGGCGGGAGGACCCCTCAGCCTGGGACCCAGCAGGCTGCGGGGCACTCTTTAAGGCTGGGTACTTTCTTTTCTCTCTCCCTTTCCTTTCCTTTCCTTTCCTTTCCTTTCCTTTCCTTTCCTTTCCTTTCCTTTCCTTTCCTTTCCTTTCCTTTCCTTCCTTCTTTGTTTCCTTCTCTTTTCTTAACTAGATAACAAACTCACAGCTTTGTGCTTGCCAGGCAGAGGCCAGCTCCATACCCTCAGCCCTAAGGCTGTGTGCTTTCTCACCCCTTCTGTTGATTTATTCCAGACGAGCCTGTGGCTGGCACAGAGTTGGAGGCAAGGAGGCCTGAGATTTGCCTCCATGGACATCTTCAACTCACAGAGAGCATTTTCTTTTCATGCCCTCCATCCCTCAGCTGTTTCACACACCTCCCCATGCCCCCGACTCCCAGCTGCTAGGAATGGGGTTTTTGTTTGTCTTTTTTTCTTTTTGAGACAGGCTCTCACCTTGTAGTTCACCTGGCCTTGAACTCACTATGTAGCCAGGCTGACCTCAAACTCGCTGTAACCCTCCAGCCCTCACCTTCTGAGTGTTGGGATTACAGGCGTGGAGCCACCACACTTGCCTAAGTGCTGGTTTTTTTTTTTTTTTTAACTGACATAATTTTTTTTTTCTAGGATGCCAAATACAGGACCACAAAGAGATTTCCAAGCCCTTATTTTGTGACAGTCTTTCCAACCCTAGCTAAGACAGAAAGAAAAAATAAAGCCGATGGGGGAAGGAAAAGGCTGGGACGGGGCAACCAGGGGATACTTCCCAGATCTTTCTGAAAGTGACCTTAAAAATCTGAACTTACAACTAAGCTCAGCACGTTGTGAATTCCCAGGATGCTGGCTCCACCTCTGCGTTGAACGGCATCAAAGAGGGCATGCAGTGTGCTGTTTGCCAATTCATAGAGTGGCCTGTTTAGCACTGTTCAACAGGCTGCTTTATGAAATTCTCCTCTCAGTGGTCTGAGGTAAGGCAGTTAGCATTTCCGTATTATAGCTGGGGAATCAGGCCTGCGGACCTCAGCCCTCAGCTCTCTCTTCTCTGCTGTGCTGTCTGTGGTGGCTCCCAGAATGCCCTGGGAAGCCAGGCAGCCTGGATTTAGATCCTCCTCCCTGTACTGTTCGCCGTGGGGTCTTGGGAAAGTTTTTACTCCCTTTGCACCCCAATGGCATCTGTCTAAGGAAGATGATTGGGTCATCGTGAGGATGAAATGAAATGGAATGGAATATCAGGGTGCTGGGGACAGAGTCCCACACCAGTATGAGATGGTATCCTAGCCCCCCAGACCACTGAACACTACCAGCTGCTTATTCTTGTAATTACGCTTCTAATCTCTGTAACAGCCCAACAAGACAGGTTTTATGGACCTTTTTTTTTTTTTTGAGGGGCAAACTGTGAAGAAAGGTTAAGAATTTAGTCCAAGATGTCACGAATAGATCAAAACTGATCTAACATTTGAACTCCAATCTTTTTGATTCCAAAGACAGTTTTTTCTTCTATGCCGGGCTCCCTTTTGTGCCAAGCCTAGGCCAGGTCTGATAGCATTAAACCTTTAACCACTGCTTACGAACTGCAGTGGCCAATAGCTCAGAGAATTGAGAAGCAGCCATTTCCCCTGTTGAACTGACTACTGACTAGGAAGGTCTTCATCTTGTCTGCTTCAGATCCAGAATGGAAAGATTCTTCCTTCTGGACAGTCCACTAGCAGGGAATCCCTTGAGCCATTTGTGTGGTTCAGGAGTGCTATCCCAGCTCCTCTCAGTACTGAAGATTCTTCTCTGGTCACACTTGGTAAAGTGTTGACAGAAACCTGCCTGTGGCTTGCCACGTGAAGGTTGATGAGGAAGGAGGTGGGCTGGATACCTGGAGAAGCAATGGCAGCCACTGTGTGACATGGGAAGGCGTTTGGAGCATGGTGGTGCTGGCGACACGAAGTCCACAGGCTTGGGTCTTGTCCTTTATTCTTCAGTGGGCAGTCTCCCTTGTAGAATCTTCCTTGAGGATGAGTCCTTGTCTGATCAGTTTTTTTGCTGCCTCAAACAGTGACTGGCACTCACTGGTCTCGGTAGTTTTTGTTTTGTGTTGTTGCTGCTGTTGTCATTGTTGTAATAGGTTTTTGAGACAGGATGTCACTGCTGTATGGAGTTCAGCAGGCTGGACTTGAATTTATTGTGTAGCACAGACTGGCCTCAAACTTGTACAGATTCTCCTGCCTTACCTTCCTAAGTGCTAAAATTACATACGTGCGCCACCATGCCCAGCTCAAAGCTAATTTTATGTTATACAAAAGGTTTATAAACTTCTTGGGATTTTTTTTTATATTATTTTTTTAGCCTTGTGAGGAATTTCATGCTTTGATTTAATCTCACCAAGGTGGAAGTTGACCAGAAAGTAATGTCCTACCTCTCAAAATGGATCAGTTTCATGCAGTCATGTGACTTTAAAGTTGATTAATCAGTTAATTAATTTTTTGTGATGTTGGGAATCCCAGAGTCTCACACATACTAGGAAAGTACCCTACCACTGAGCTACACCCTAACCCTAAAAGTGTTTGTTTCTGTTTTTACTGGTTTTGAGATTAGAATATAGCACAAGAGATGAGAATAATCATTAGCTAAGCATGTAGTAAGTGATCCTTCAAGGTGGACACTGTTCTAAGCATCTTTAACATCACAGCAGCCCCGTAGGGCGGGCTGCTCATCATATTCACACTGCACCATAACAGAAGTGAGCCCGTTTTTGTTTTTTTTTTTTTTTTTGACCAGGACTAGCAAGCAGCTTCTCTGTGGAGGTGACATTCCTAAGAGCTGAGTGGGGAGTGAGGTGGGCTTTGGGAAGATCTGGGGTGGTGTCTGAGTGGAGAGAGCCATGGGTGTTGATGCCAGCTATGGCGGGGACAGCAAAGACCCAGGAGAGTGGAAGGGGGGTGCCCTCTGCAGGGACCCCAGTCTTCAGTCAAGGGGGCAGGAAGCCTCTGGCTGCTGTGTGCGAAGACTTGTGGCCCAAGAGCAAGCTTGGTGCAGTTTGAAGTATTGTATTGTAAATAATAACTCTCTGAGACTAGCTGGTTGATTTTTCAAAGTTGTTATTGTTCGGGCAATTCTCTCGTTTCTTAGTCATTCAAAGGTAGAAAATGAGAATGTGAGCTCCTCCAGATGGAAAGTAGTATTTCCTTCTCCAGTGACTTGGTGATTAGGTCTTCACAGTAGTCAGGAACAACACCAATAATGAAGAATGAACTTCAGTTTTCTTGAATGTAACGTAGGAAACCTGGCATAGTGGTGCACACCTGTGATTCCGGCACTCAGGTGACTGCTGCAAGTTTGAGGGCAGCCTGAACTACACAGTGAGTTCAAGACCAGCCTGAACTACATAGTGAGATACTGTCTCAAAAAAATCAGGCAAAAATCAATGAATCAATAAATGGATGGAATGGCTATGAAATGGAACAGTGCATACTTTCAGCTTTCATTATTATATAAGCTTTTTGAATTTTATTTATCTGGCCACATACAAGCATTACTTTGTGTTTTATCTACTTAAAGTATGCTTGGATTAACTTAAATGGAAGGGAATGTTTAGAATTATATATTTTATTTGTAGTGTCTGATATTTTCTTATAATTTAAATTTGATTTTCATGTCATTATAGATAGTGAATAATTTGTATATTCTATTATTAATCCTTTAAAGTTCCAGAAATGATTCTTACTATATTTAAATTCATACCTCTTACAAATTATGTGTTCAACCTGTACTCTTCAAATATATAGTGATAAAATTTTGTGAAACATAAAGAAATGCAGCCATCTTCTTGTTCTTCTCTAGGAGGCTTTTGGAAAGGCTTTGGTTGGTAATTTTCTAAGACATGCTATCTGCCATGTCAAAACAGCCCTCAGAAAATAACTGAATTTTTCTAGATTTGTTCAGAAGCTATTTCCAGAATTTGGATAATGAGCTAAACTCATCTTTTAAAAAAAATCTCCATTTTAAAATTTTCTTTTTATGGATTACTGCATAAAATTGGTGAAATGTACCGAGTCTTTGCAATCTAGGTGAAGAGAAGTGATCCAGAGGCCCTTTCTAGCCAGTTATTTAATTTCCATACGGGTTAACACTGCAGTTTCTTATCATTCAGGTCCTTCATGGTTTATGAGTCAGGTTTCCATAACTCCTAGTAACAGCACAGTGAACTCTAGTAACCAAAAGTTTTTATAGTCCTGACTTCACTGGGACTTGTCTAGACAGCACCTACCCTCTAAAGTCCTAGCAAGTTAGGGCAGGAGGAAATCTAAGAGATACCATAACTTAGATGGCCTATTTGTTCTGCTTGCCACTGTAGCCATGGTTTGAAGCTCTGAGGGAAGTTGAGACCAATGACTTCGGTGTGAAAAGTGGAAAACAGATAGACATAGGTCTGGGGAAGGGCCTAATCTTGGTGTCAGGTACAAGTGTAAACATACACAAGCATTCTCTGGAAACGGCAGCAGATTTGAAAGGCATCTGATGCTTGTTCATGTTTGTAAAAATGGGCGAGGCTCCTCTAGGTGATGCCCAGAGAACGTGATTACAGTCAATAAATTCATGACCTTTTGAATTGACCCTCTTTGGCAGAGACATGCTGGCTTTTAAAATAATGCTTGCATTATATTCTTTGCTAAGAAAATCCAAATGCTGTCATTTAATTAGGCAACAGTGTATCAAATAGAGAACCGGACTGACTTCTTTAAAAAAACTAAATTTTAATGGTTTCACTTCCCTGGTTGTTAACAGAAACTGCCTGAGGTAGATTCATGTAGACCCTGAACTCTAGTCCACTGCTTCGTGGGCCTCTGGGTGACAGAGACCAGGATGTCCCCGCCAGTCCAGAGGAGCCCGATCGCTTTGGCTGAGTTAGATTGGGTCTGAGAACCTACGATGAAAATGGACTTGGGCCTGAGAAAGTGGCCGAGGCCTTTCTGTGATTTGAGCGCTTAAACAGTTGTGTGGGTACCTGGGGGCAGTTTTGAAGTCAGTACCCAAGGCCAGATGTTAGCTGAGCTTCGCAGTAGCTCTGTGCATGCAGGAAAGTGACATACTGCTAAGACTTTCTTCAGAGGGAGAGCGCTAATGACTTCCTGATGCTTTTTGACTTACTGGAAATACAAAGTGTTTTGTATACGGGGAGCAGTTTTCGGTTTCTGGTGACATACACTCTGCTCCCATCCTGTGACAATGACTAACTCTTCCCGCTCCTCTCATTGTCTTCCTCCTAGGAAGCCGCCCTCTGCAGGCAGCTCCCCATGGAAGCCGAGACAATGGCCACCGTTCAGGCTGCTGTCAACCCGCCCGCCATGACCGCAGACATGAGATCCATCACCAATAATAGCTCAGATCCTTTCCTCAATGGGTAAGCTGACATTTGGGGCCATTTATTTTTGCGGTCTTTTATGATGTGGTCTAAGCAATAAGGGGGTCTTTGTTTACATTGGGAAAAGGTGAAAATCTGGAGAGTTCAGGATGTGGGTAGAGGGAGGATGTAGGGGGAACAATGAAGGGGAGCGGGGAGCAGAGGAAGTCATTTATTTTTATAAAGTCCTCAGATTCAAAAATTAGTGATAGGACGTGGAATAAACCCTAGTCAGTAACTTGAATGTGGAATGAACTGCTAATTTAAACAGGACAGCACTGTCTAGTAATTAGAAGAATCTTGTGGTTTTATTTAACCCATAAAAGGGTAAAAGCACGTACTTTGCAAATGGAGAACAAAATAATTAAGAGTTGATGTTTATAGTGAAATGTGAATAAGGCCTATAGTTTAGATAATATTTCCCACAATGTCAGTTTCCTGGTTTTGGTAATTAATTGTGGTTGTGTAAGATGTTATCGTGGAGGATGCTGGGTGGAGGGCACACAGTGACTCTGTACCTTTTTCTACTTCTTCAATAGGAGTCTAAAATTATTTCACAATTTAAAAATTAATTAGAACAAAGAGCGATGTTTTGGAAAGATGAAACACAGGAGAAGGAAAACCTAATTTAACCAAGCATCTGCATGAGTAGAAGTAACCAACCATAAATATATCCTTTTCAAACCCAGCAATATGGAATCTTCTATTTCCTATGTTTTTCTGCCCTTGCAGAGGCTTTTGAAAAACCAAGTATACTTAAAGATAGTGTAATGAAAATAAACAGCAACCAAAATAATGATGAAATAGGTTTTTCCAGTTGTTGATTTCATTTCATTTCATTTCACTGCACTTCATTTTATTTTTGTCTTTTCGAGACGGGATTTTACCATGCAGTGCAGCCTCGCCTTGAATTCACTTTGAAGTCCAGGCTGGCCTCAAATTCACAGCAGTCCTCCTGCCTCAGCCTGCTGAGCGTGGGATTATAGGCATGCACCACCACCCTGGCAGTCGATTTTAAAGTACAGGAAAATACAAAGAATAGTGTAGGAGTTACTCATGCACCTCCTTCCCAGATTTGCTTTATTTCTACCCAATCTTCCTGTGTGTGTGTGTGTGTGCGCGTGTGCGTGTGCGTGTGTGTGTGTGTGTGTGTGTGTGTCTTTTAGAGATAAGGTCTCACTCACTATGCAGTTCAGGCTGGCCTTGGGCTCAGTTGTAGCCCAGGCTGTTCTCAAACTTGCAAATGATTGTCCTAACACAGCCTCCCAAGTGCTGGGATTACAACCTTCAAACTCACAGCAAACCTTCTGCCTTGGCCTCCTAAGTGCTAGGATTACAAGCATATACCACCACAGCCAGCACTTTGTTAATAAATAAAATATTACAATTAATATTTAAACCCATTCCACCACCAATAAAGCCTCATTTCTGTCTCTTCTTTACCTCCCCATAGTAGCCATTGTACAGTAACTGATGTGTGCCTCTTATACATGTATTTCTTACTGCCATTCGTGTGTATATCCAGATGCATTGTTCAACTTAGTTTTTTTTTTTTTAATTTCATATAAATAGCATCACACTCAAGTGTAAAACTTTCCATGTGGTTATTTGGAAATGCAGAGGAAATCAGCAACGTGTGCTGTGACTAGTCAGTGTTATTTGCTTCTAATGTATTAGTTTCATTAATGTCAGGGTGTAGTTGTCAAAATTGAAGGAAGTACAGTCTTATCCCCTTTGCGCCCTGGAAGTGCAGCAGAAGGACAGAGTCAGCAGGTGCTGAGCTGCCGTGACTTCTGTCACTGTGGACTTTATTCAGCGGCCTCACACGGATGTCTCCATCTTCTGCTCTCCAGGGGGCCCTACCACTCGAGGGAGCAGAGCACAGATAGTGGCCTGGGCTTGGGGTGCTACAGTGTCCCCACAACTCCCGAGGACTTCCTCAGCAATGTGGACGAGATGGATACAGGTAAGAGCGCAGCCTCCGAATACTTGGATGTGTTTTTAGTTTTGTCTTTTAGGTCATCTCTGTTCTAAAACCCAACTGGAAAGCCTGAATCTCAGCAACAAAATGACAACCAAAAAGCCACTTCTCCCTCAGGCACTCGAAATAAACTTTCCAGAGTTTATACACAGATAGTTTTCACAGGGACACAGGCTTTTAACTTCTGTTTTAAAACAATTCATCTTTCCTTCGGTTGACCTCTTCCCTGCATTTGTGCCAGGAGAATCCTGTCTGCTCTGCTCTGCCCGTCTCTCACAGTGGGAGTTTTGCACGGCTCTTTTTCAGTTGTGATGTATGGACCTCTTTTTCTCCAGGAAAAGGGCTTCCACAAGACGCAGATATTTTCATGTCATTCCCAGCATTTGGGAAGCAAATGGCAACGAACATTTTAGAAAGTTAAGCAAGTCAGGGGATTCTAAGTGGTCAGCTCCAAGCTCTTGCACGATAGTGATGTCCCTGCTCTGCGATTACAGGGGCCCCTGTTAGCATTAGCGTTCGTGCCTCCGCTCCGGTTTCCTTTACGCCAAGGCTCAGCAGACTTCCTGATTGTCTCTCATTTTCTTCAGTCCTCAATGAGTGAGGCATCCAGTTGCAAAGTCTGGATTTATCTTTATTAGCTTAATCTAGACTTGATTATGAAAAGTCAGAAATTCTAAAAAGATATTCTAGCATCAGAATAGCTGCGGTGTCCACTCTTGGGAGTTATTACTGTGAGGTTCTTCTTTGTCATCTGCAGTGATAGGAAATCTATTGTCCTATGATAAAAATAAAACATTACTTTCCCCTTGTATTGTATTTGTGCCTTGTGCCTGTGGTCCATTACACTCCCCGCCTCAGCGCCGACTCTTCGTGCCAAGTCCTAAGTTGGTGAGACCAGGAATGATATCTCAGAGGTCTATTCAGAAGCTTGGAGTGCTGGGGCAGCTTTTCCAGGGGCGTCTTGTAGCTGTCACCCATGTGTTTAGAGTTTTGTGTCCTCTGTCTCAGGAGGAGTCATGTAAGAATAGTTTCAACTGTTTGTTTTACCGCTCTTCAATTTATTGCTACAGTTTTCTCCCTCCCCTGCCCCCTTTCATCTCTGTATTTTTTGAGATTTATTTTGCTGACTTGGAACAGCATTATGAAGTGGCTTTTTCCTAGACTTCATAGCTGTTTAGTTTTATCTTTTAAACACTGGGAAGCCCGTAAGGATTAAAAGAAAAAAAGTGAAATAAGAAAGAGGAACCTCAGGAGATCTTAAAAAGGTGGGATGGATTTTTTTATATGTCTTTTTGAAATGACCTCAGGTGGGTAAGTGGAAAGCATTTTCAAACCACAATGTAGAATTTACGTGGTATCCTAAAAGAGCATACACAGGTGAACACTTTGCTCTCCTCTTCCTGGCAGTGATTTTGGTGACGTTGTGTGGCCTCCAGATTTTTCCCTACACAGTGGTAGGCATGTGCTCACTTCACAGAGGACTGTGAGCCCGCAGGAGACCAGGGAGGCACCGCAGGGCTCTCTCTCTCTGCCTCTCCTGGGAGGGAAGCCTGATATGATACACAATACAGACAGGACAAGTGTTAGGGCTGCAGCTTAGCCTGCTTACGTGAGTGACCAGGTCTTCAGGTTAGGGTTTAGGGTTCACCTCCGTGAAGACTTTTCAGGCATAAATATTTCCAAGAAGGGAAATGTGGAGGAGCAGGAAGTGGGCAGAACTCCGGCATAGCCAGAAAACTGCAGAACTCTGGGAGTGGGCCTGCCAAGAGCGCCCTCTGCAGTCCACACGCAGAAATAACACAGGGCTTTGTGCAAGGGTGGAAGCATAGGGAAGGGCATGAGCAAAAGCTGAGCAACCTTCCTTCCTTCCTTCCTTCCTTCCAGAATTTTCTGCAGCAATCTACCCTGCAAGAATTGCCTGGGGTTTTTTTTTTTTTTTGGTCTCATCCATTTGTTTGTTTGTTCATTTGTTAGAGATAGGGTCTTGCTTATGTAGTATAGACTGGCATTGAACTCACTGTGTAGCCAGGCTGCCCTTGAATTTGCAGTGGTCCTCCTGCCTCAGCCTCCCAAGTGCTGGATTACAAGAATTTGACACTACATCAGGCTTCATCCACTTTTTAAGTGGCTAAAACTACAAAAACTCAAAAGATTAGTGTAATACTAGAATACAACAAAGGAATATTTGAAAATTTTTAACCTTAGTGTAGAAACCTAACTTACCTCACTTTCCATGTTTGAGGAGAAAGGATAAGAGGCACTCTTCAAGATACCAGTTCTGTGTAGCTAAAATAGGTATTTTTGAGTGGTAAAAGTTATAATTTTATCAACTAGAGTTGAAAAAAAATTCAGGCCTTCATAGTTTTTTTTTTAGAACAGATAAATTTAAAACCTCATTTTTTTATCTGCTTCAGTCCAAAGAGTAGAAGAAAGTTATTTTGAATTTTCCTTCCTATTTTAGTGTTTTTCATTATCTATAACATTATATTGAGGTCATGTTATTGATTTCAATTTTCAAATTCCTGTGCTATGAAAATCCTGTGAAGCATTGCCAAAGAGTCATTGATAGTTTGTGATTTCTAGAAAAACCATTGTGCTTTGCCATCGCCAGAATCCAAGTCTGTTTCTTTCCCTCAGTGCTTGAATAAAATGAATTTTGTATGATTTTCCTCAGAATAGTGAAACTTATAGGCCTGGTTTTCAGGAGGACTAATGCACTTACAAGAAAAGAAACTAACACAAAAACATTTTTTAAATGCTGCTGTTGTGAAAACTACCTTCAGTTTTCAATGTTTCTCAGTCTTTGTAAAAGATTTTGTTCCTTTAGAAAATTGTTTACTTTGGGTTATTTGAATTAACTTACTCTGATATTAAGTAATTAGTAATAGTTGCATTATTGGGCTTTCTTTTCTCTCAGAACAATAAAGAAAATGTACTATATTTGTATGTGTATAATTTTATGTGCGTAACACCTAGGACCTTGTATGTGGGGCAGAGACTATGTGGCCTTTTATTGCAACTTGTAAAGATGATCTCAATTTCTAGATAGGTAAACTGAGAACCAGACAAGGCAAGTGTGTGTCTAAGGTTACACAGCTGAACAGATCAATCTAATAATACAAACTCTCTCTATATTTTCTCCATTGCTATTTCATGGAAAGAACACAAATGTTTTAACTCAATATCCAAACCCTTAACTTTCTGGCATTTTCTCAACTGTGCACTGATTTTACTATAATATTGTTTCTGCCAAAATAGGCCTAGGTAATTAAATGAATTTAGGAGATAGTAGCTTAAACAAGATACAATGGATTTCTTTACTGCAAGACTCAGAACCGTAGCATGTTTCTGTGCACTGTGACTTGGGTGCTGTGACAAAGGTGGAGTGTATCGGGGTTGTGCACTGGGAAGGCAGGAAGAAGGCCTGCAAAGCCTACTGGCTTTTTTTGTTTGTTTGTTTTTGAGACAAGGTCTTGCTGTGCAATTCAGGCTGGCTTTGAATTCACTGTGTATCCCAGGCTTGCCTTGAACACACAGACGATCTTCCTGCCTCAGCCTCAGCCTCACGAGTGCTGAGATTACAGGCGTGTGCCACCATATCTGGCAAGCCTGCAGTTTAGACAAGACTTAAAGCCATCAATGGAAACAACTTTTTAATACTGTGGTTAAAAGAAGCTTTACACTACTCTCTGTGCATGTAGAGAATGATGTCGGTAAAGGGAAGCTTACAGTTAAACTCATAGAGTGGAGTTCAACAATAAGATGTTTAATACAGGTGAGTCCTCTCTCCTGTCAGAAAAGCTTTTCAAGCTTCCGTAATGCGACAGTACAGGGATGTAGTCTGATGTTTGGTGCCTTATGTCTGCTCTCTTCTTTTTCTCTCTACTCTTACATTCTGGGCCATGTCTACCATAAACTATTTTAGATTCCTCCAACATCTCGGCAAGTCTTACAGGCAAGGATCATTAACATAAGTTCTGAAGACGTGAAGATGTTGTATTAACATTTGAACTGTCCCACTGTGAAGGACTTAGAAGAAGGTGTTCAAATGGTTTTCTTTCCTTCTGCTCTAGGGGAAAATGCAGGACAGACGCCTATAAACATCAACCACCAGCAGACCCGCTTTCCTGATTTCCTTGACTGTCTTCCGGGAACAAACGTTGACCTAGGAACTTTGGAATCTGAAGATCTGATCCCTCTCTTCAACGATGTAGAGTCTGCTCTGAACAAAAGTGAGCCCTTTCAGACGTGGCTGTAGTCGCTGCCGTTGTAAGTGGGAAGCAGCCCTGACCTGACATTTCCTGGGCCTCTTGGGAAAGGTGACGGAGCAGAGAAGGTCTGCGGGCGCACCGCTTCCTGACTCCACGACTCTCGCTCCCCTTTCCACTTTCCACGCGACCAGTTTAGTCATTGCCTGGTTGTGATTGACAGGAACTTAAGTTACACATAAATATTCTGTTTTGATTTTCTGCAAGCCTGCATTCCTGTGCTAGATGATGCAGGAGTGTGTCTGCAGAACCGTGTCTGCAGAATACTTTTTTTCTCTCTGCTGCCCTATGGCTAAGCTTTATGTGTGTTAGTTGACATTTATGCATCAGTTTATTGTAAACCATAAAAGGCTGACCACAGGTAGTAAATTCAGATGGACATCTTGGTCCAGGAAATGTGCACAAAATTAGACCTGATTTACAGTTTCAGAAACTGTGTGAATGACAGTAGTACCAAATGCTTTAAAACCTATTTAACTTGAGCTTTAAAAATCATTGTGTGGATAGTAAGGTTCTGCTGTATGGAATACAATGTAGTTTCCAATCCGTGCTAGCTCCGATGGCTCTTACTACTTTGTATTTACAAAGGCACAGACAGTGCTATTATAGTTTATTTTTCATTGTTTTACTGTATAGCTTCTAGACGACTTAGCCCTTCTGTCAGTAGCAGCAGCAGCATTAGAGTTCTTACCTAGAGATCTTGTGAAAGAGACCAGTTTGTACTAATAATGAACATTTATTAAACAAAAAAAAATTTTAATTGCAACATGGATTTGCTAACAATGCAACTTAGAATTTGATGTTTATTTAGAAAACACTGTAATTTTATAGCTGTTGACAAAGGACAGCCATATGTTTTTGATAAATCAGTGGCAACTGTATTTTTTTTTTCTTTTGAAACTATTCTGAAGACATCAGGATTTCAACCTGATGGCACATGCAGTAAGCTGTTGCTTTGCAAATTCTGAAGGCTTGTCAGTTTTGCTTTGAAGATTTCAAGCGTTTAAAATAAGCCTATCTGTGAAACTGTTTGAAGGATGAAGCAGATCTCCAACTGCCGTGTAACAAAAATGCCCTCTGAGGGCCAATGGTGGAGACGTGTTTCTGAATGCAGTAAAATTGATTCCTACATATATTATCCTAACCCTGCTTGCCACAGCTGCAGTTGGTATAAAAAGGCATGAGCTATGTATCCAATACCTCCTATGTAACCAAAAACTGTATTAGCTTTATAAGGACTGAGCGAGCATCCTGTTCACCTGGCATGCAGTCTACCTGCATTGCCAATGAAGTCCTCAAATGTTTAATATTGTGAATGACATTATTTATAATCTATGAATTTAACCTTTAAAAAAACATTAATGATTCAGGTCTCTGAGAGGAACCTTTCAATTCCCATGGTGGGGTGGGGGAGCTTATCTGTTGGTGAGCTTAGTAAGATCCTTTACCATCTATCAATATAGATGTACAGACTACATTTGATCTTGTTGGAAAGAAAGCAAGTGAAAAGGTCAGAGATGAAGTAGAGAAGTTACGGCATAGAGTGGGCAGGACACTAGCAGTGAAATGGAAATAGACGAGGGGTAGGTACCCCAATAGCAAGACAAGCAGGAGGTGCGAGAGGTGCCCTGAAAGAACAAAGCAACGATTTTCTACTACAACCTTCACACCCGATGATTCTGTTGTGGAAGAAAAGAGGGCTTTGGCGCACTTTATGTGGGAGAAGAGCGAAGGGCGGGCGGTGGGGTCTCTGTCCGCACTGATGCTGCGCAGTGAGCAGACGGGAGCAGAGACCTGCTGCCGCCTCCACACTCCGAGGGAGTTCCTTCTCCTCACGGGCCGAGGCTTATGTTCCACTAATCCCTTTTGCTCTCTCAAACACCCTGAGAGGGTGAAGGTAGGTGTTTCTGTTGCTACTAAATTGAAAGGGAGCGCTCCTTTCGTTTTCTTTTTTGTAAGCAAAAAGTGCAAAAAGAGTTGTACATTCTAAGAGAAAAAAAAAAAAAAAAATAAGGGACCTAACAGAACTCAGCAGTGTTACTGTATTTTTAAAAAATATTTTTATAGATGCATTTTCAGGTTATTAAATGTAAGAGAAAGAGATACCCTTTTTTTAAAGTAGTTAAACCATTGATGGTTTACATCACCAACTTTTAGAAGTAATTTTCTAGTAAGTTTATGGGATTAGAAAATTCTAGAATAATTTTTTAGTGAAATTAGAACATTTATTAATGACTATAATAAATATTTTTCCAAAATAAAATATGGACCCTATTTGTTTACTATTAGATAAAGGGAGATATAATGTTTTGTTGTTTTTAAAGCCAAAAAATACGGCTTTTGTTAAAGAACATTCAAGCCTGAAATCTAAAGTAAGAGCTTTTTTTGTTTTGTTTTTTTCAGTGCTGGGGTTGAACAACCTAGGATGCATGCTAGGTCCGCATTCTCCCACTGCGCTACCCCCCAGCCTCCAAAGCAACTTTTAAATGACTATTTCCTATTATTGTAAGTGTTACACACCTCAGAATTCATGATAAGGTGCTATTTATACTATATATCTTATTGTAAGACAACTGCCAGGATACCTAGTCTTTGTAGTCCTAAATCAAATCTCTTTTACCATCTCACCCCACGGTTGTGCTATGCCAAAGGCCTATTTTAAAACGTGAAGTTGAAAAGGAATTTCAGAGATCTTTCACTCCAGATGTTTTCTTCCTGATGAAATACAATTGTCTTCTTAGCAAATAAAGTGTGGGAACCTATTTGTAATTCTGTTACATCGGAGGACCGGTTAGCCTGTGTTTCACCGTAGTAGTTAGGGTGTGAAATGCCATTCCTTTCACCGATGACACTACGCATGGGAAGCGTGAGGACAGTAGACACCTCAGGTGCTGCGGTGCGCTGGCCCCACCTGGGAGAACAGCTGTGCCGGGCAGGTGGGCTGCAGTGAGGAGGGTCGATCATGACCAGTTGTGTTCTCATCACATAAGCAGAAAGTCACTTCTTAAAGAACAACTTGTATTTTTTAAAAAATAGGCTGTTTAAATAAAAGGAAATTGCAGATTCATTGAATCGGGAAAATGGGTGATTGACAGAGACCGTTTCCCTAACACTACATCATTTAATGTGCTAGTACTTTAACTTTTTAAAGAATTTACTCCTACATTTTGTAATATGACATATGCGTGTTTATTTCTAATTCCGAATGTTGTGCGTACAGAAAGTACGCGATCAAATCAATCAGATCAAACCATTTTACCTAGAGTTTGGTACTGGTTTTTACTTCTCTGATTCTGTATAAGAAAAATAAATACAAATGAATTTCCACTGGGAGCCTCCATCTTTTCATTATTTGTGTATGTTTGTCTGACTGAGGGTTTGGGTGGAACTGGAGAGAGGCTTATGTAACCCCCTGGCAGACAACGAACGAAAGAAAATTCTGTAGGCAAACATCTTTTTGGCTTACATGCCTGGCCTTCAACATTCTAAATGTCTGCAGAATTCCGGTTTCTACTTTATTCCAAATAGCCCAGTGGGATTTTAAAGGTATTTGTATATATATATTTAAACACACCACCCTACCAATACCCTGCCAAATACAAGACATCACAACTACAGGATTCTTACTCCTGCCTCTGTTATTAACAGATGTGGCCTGTTTTGTTCTCAAAACTAAAACCAGAATAACAGGTTGTCCTTGATTCTGAGTTTGGGCTTGTGACCATATATTTTCTGTTGTGGCCACTGGGGCACTGTGCAGTTTGTCAGTCTCCCAGAGTAACTTTTATGCCTTTTTTTTTTGTTTGCTGTTGTTACTGGGACTTGAACTCAGGACATTTTCTGTGTGCTACATTCCAAGCTATTTTTCAAAATTTAATTTAATTAAAAATTTTTAGAATTTTTTGGAGACTGCTTCTCACTAAGTTGCTAATTTGTCCAGGCTGGGCTCCAACTTGTGATCTGCCTGCCTCAGCCTTGTAGAGTGCTGGCATTACCAGCAGTGTACCACCACATGCAGCAGTCTTACGTGTCTGTTTAAAAATTAGGATTCAACATCACATTTAAGGAAATAAGCGCTTATTGTTGAAAATGTTAAGTACCACCATGTATAAAATAAAAGAGTGAAAGTTCTGTACCTCCCAAATCTCAGACTTAAAAAAAACTATGCCAGATTTTTACTCCTATATGTTGGATGTTTAAACAAAGAAGCAATTACATATACCATCCTGACACTTTATTTTATGCTTATCGAACATTTACTGTGTGCCAGGCACTGTGCAAAACACTTGGTAAATATGATCTAACAATCTATTCTGCAAACAAAATCATGTCAGCAATATCACTGTCCCCACTTCACAGATGAGAACATCGATGTGCAGAAAGTTAAGTACTTGTACAGGGTCACACAGTAAGCAACAGATATATCCAGGGTCTTGTGAACCTCCCTCTACGCCAGTATATACAGTTACGTAGTTTGTTATTTTAAATCTCAGATAATACTGCTTTGTGTGGATGTCACCTATTGGTAGTTTTCAGATTTTTCCTCTACAAATAATGTTAAGTGGATAGTCTACTTGTGTGTGACTATGGCTGGCGAATAGATTCCTAGCAAAGGAACCAGTGTGTCTCCAGCGGTACATGGTTTTAAATATTGATAGGGTCTATTCATTATTTTCCCCCAAAAGGACTTGAACCAATTTATATTTCCAACAACAAGGCATGCGTGGGGGTGGGGTGTAGCTCAGTGGCACAGCGCCTGCCTGGTAAGTGCAAGCTCCTTGCTGTCTGCTTCTTGGCCACCATGATGTGAGCAGCTCTTCATCCTCTGTGCCCCTCTGCCATCCTGTTTCTGCCTTGGAGGCAGTTGACCATGGACTGAAAACAAGAGCCAAGCTGGGTGTGGTGACACATGTCTGTAATACCAGGGTCCTGGGAGGCAGAGGCAGGAGGATCATAAATGCAAGCCCAGCCTGGAAAACTGGGAGAAATGTTTCAAAATAAAAGGGTTGGTAATGTAGCTTGGAGAAAAGGCTTTCTGTTCAATCCCCAACACTCCCACCACAATAAAACGAAACAAAACAAGAAGGGGAAAGGGAAAAGGGGAGGAAAGTAGAGGAGAGGGGGGAAAATGTGACCCAAGATAAAGCTATTCCTCCTTTAATCCGAAGGTGTTGAGTATTTTTTTTGTCCCAGTGACAGAAGGTGACTAACATTGTATTCCTTGATAATAGTGAAATGAGTTGTTCTTCATAATACAGTGGCCTTAGCAGATGCTACCAGTTTTCCAGCGAGATCACCTTAGATTTCTCCTTGCCTTGCCATTTTTCCCCCTCCTAATCATTTTTGTTTGTTTTTTTTATTTCATTTTATGAGAGCGTCTCACTATGTAGTCCAGGCTGGCCTTGAACTTACTAGGTAGCTCATGGTTGACTCAAACTTGTGGTAATCCTCCTGCCTCAGCTTCCCAAATCCTGGGATTGTAGGTGTGCACCAGCATCCTGAGTTTCTTCCTCACCATTTCTGTGCATCCCACTCACTGATCCCAGTGTTTTTACTTCTAACCTCTTGCACTGAAAAGTATGACCAGAGTTCATCCACCGTTTTATACATAGCAAGAAATGCAAGGCGTGTACATTCTCCAGCACAACCTTTGACCACTGACAAGTTGGGTGTGTAACTCAACTCCCTCCCCCAAAGAGTTCCCCGGGGTCAGGCAGCAGCGGCTGCCACTGTGATACCTGGGGACTACACTCTTGCTTTGTTTCTTCCCCTTTGCTGTCTCTCTTACATTTCCTTTATATACACTGCCACAATAAATCCTTTCTCAATTCTTTTTCTAATCACTTGTGATCCTGATACAAGGGCTCACTTCTAGGATCTAGACCTAAAATAACCTAGAACATATGACAAACTCTTACAAATCAGTAAGAAAAACAGCTTGATAGAAATATAATATGAATATATATATATATATATATATATATATATATATATATATATATATATATCAGTATCTTCCCCAAAGAATTAAAAGCATCATACCGCAGTGCCATCTGCACGCCCTTGTTTATAGCACCACAGTTTGTAACAACCAAGCCTTGGAAACAGCCCAAATGCCTATCAACTGGTGAATGGATAAGGAAGATGTGGCTTTTTTTTTTTTAATACAATGGAGTACTCTGTCATAAAGAAGGATATGCTTGAGACATTTCTAGGTAAATGGATGCACCTTGAGACCGTACTCCTAAGTGAAATAAATGGAACACACGTTTAAATACTGCATTCTGTCTCTGATGTTAGAACCAAAGTGCAAATAAGGACCAAAATTTGTAATAGATGCTAGGAAATAGGAAGAAGATGTTCAAATGAGAAGGGGAACAAGGCAGGAGGAGGGAGAAAGGAAAGAAGAGACAAGAAAGAAAGCTTTTGTAAATAAGGAGGTGCAGAGAGTTTGAAGGGAGTAAAAGGAATAAGAAAAAGATGTATCATACAGGTACAAATTCTCTATGATGAATGTTATGTATATGTAAAATGTGCTAATAAAAGAAATACAGACCAAAAATACATGTAGGAAACAAGATGAAACTGGGTGGCAACTAATTTTCACCTGTATTAACTGACTGGAAATTTAGATAATGAGGACACACCATTTCACTATTCACTTTTTTTTTTTTGGAGACATGGTCTTGCTGTGTACTTCAGACTGGCTGTGAACCCACAATCTGGCCTTAAAATTACAGTGATCCTTCAGTCTCAACCTCCTGTGCACTGGGATTAAAGGCATGCGCTACTACACCTGGTACAATTTCACTTCTAGCAAACTTCAAAATTAAAAAGACTGCTGGTACCAGCCTGCAAATCCCAGCACTCAGGAGGCTGAGGCAGGAGGACTGTTGCAAATTCAAAGCAGCCTGGGCTACAAAGTGAGCTCAAGGCCAGCCTGAACTGCATAGTGAGACCCCATCTGAAAAATAAACAAGTAGATAACTGGTGACACCAAGTGCTGGCCGGGATGTAGGGAAATGGGAACACATAACGCACTGTTGGTGGCAGTGTAGGTGAAAACAGACACTCGATAACCTCCGTGAGGCGGGCAGTTTGGCCTGTTTTGTTGACCCCAGTCAGACCCTTGGGTACACAGCGGGTGCACAGGGCATAGTGGATGCCCGGTAAATACTGAGTGAAATAAATTTTTGGCACATTGTATTCCCCAGAGGCAAGTGTCTCAGCATACATAGAGAAAACTTGGGTTGTAAAATGAGAAAATAATTTTCCAGAAAATTTAGTTGACTAAATAAATCTGCCACCAAACAATAGAATGATAGGTACTGCTGCCAATCACGTTCATCTACTTGAACAGCCTAGGTGATCGTGCAAACCTGTGACAGGTGTTGCAGCCAGTGCAGCTGAGCTGGCACTTGTGCATGGACAGCGGTGGCAGTGGACCCTTTGGAGGAGCGCCAGGATTGCAAACTGAAACCCAATTACTTACTGCAAAGTGGCAGCATTGCAATTAAACCCGAATTCTGAGGGTTTAGCTTAGAAAAAACAACTCATAGAGTGACGTCTTTTGTCTTAAAAGGAGAACACATGTGCCATGGACCACCACTGAGCCATACGATTTTTAAGTTCCTCCTTTCCTTTCATTTTTCCCTTTCTTTTCTGTCTCCCTTCCTTCCAGTCTTCCTTCTTTCCTTCCTGCCTTCTTTCCTTCTTTTGTTCATCCTTTCAGGATTACAATATATACTAATTCAAGAGTTAGTATTTCCAATTAAAAAGATAATTATGACCACTTATGTTGTAGGGTTTATTTTCCCCCCTTGGGGCACTAGATCTTTTACAATCTTTCTAAGTAAATATTGCGTGGGCATTGAAGCTCCTGGATATATCATTTGTTTAATTTCCACGGAGGCATAAGTAAAATGATTTTGTAGGGTCCAAGTTAAAACTGGTGAAGCGCAGAACAAACAAGTTTCTGGTCCCCAAAGTAAGATGAGCCCATGAAGTCTGTCCCTAAAATAGAATGGATTTGTCCCAGGGACGCCCTACAGAGGCTGGTCCTCAAAACGGAAATTAGTGCGAGACATTAGGACTTTGCCTGGAATGCTTGATATTTCAACACCTGCCAAACAGTCCCAGTGGCTTTCACTTTTCACAGTTATTGAAGGTTCTGAACCTGACAAACAGGTTTAGATGGTGTTTACAGTAAGGTACACACACACACACACACACACACACACACATTCAGCCTTATATTGAATTACAGATGCCCATAGATTCACTGAAATAACTCCATGTCCCATAAGGCATTACCTTGATTTAACTGTAAACTGTTGTGAAGAAGGAACTGAGTTTTCTCAACATTATATTTCTCGTGCCATCAGTGGCTTTTACCATGGGTAAAGCAAGTACTTACTGATGAATGAATGAATGAATAAATGCATGAATGAATTCTATGTGTGTATTTGCTCTCTAGTTAATATCAGTGACTCTGAGAATGCTGGGAAATGTTAAAGAACAGTCTAAGATTCAGCCGGTATTCATCATTGTCCTCAGGAGAAACTAAATCTGGCTTAAGACCAGTGTCCTCACTCAAGATGAGCTCACTGGTAGGAATGGCTACGAATGGGGGGTTCTACTGAGGGGGGAGCTCTGTGTGACTCATGGGAAACTCCAGGAAGCCAGGCTGCTCACGGGGCCCTGCCCATGGGCTATGTAATTCTGTGAAGCGTGGGGTTTAAGAGCTAGTGTGTTGCTCTGTAAGGATCCCGAAGAGGGCTGGGCACGTAGCTCAGGGCTGGAGCACTTGCCTAACAAGTGTTAAGCCATGGGCTCGATCCCCTGCACTGACAAAATTTTTTTAAAAACTTAAAAAAGAAAAAGGATAGGTTGAACAAAGAGCTTCCAAAAAAAAAAAAAAAAAAGAAATAATTACAAGTATTAGGTTGGGGATTATTAACATTTTATACTAAAATAACTTCTCACCCAACTGGCAGCTATGTTTCCAGGAGATGGAAAAAACTGGGTGGGTCTGAAGTCCCTGGTCCTGAGCCAGATTTGGTTTCTCATGAGAATACTAAAGAAAAAAGGGCACTTAGAACTTTCCTTGACATCTCAAGGTATTCTCAGTATCACTAATAACAACCAACTGCAAATATATCTGTGGAACTCCAGTCATTTGTTTACCATAAGTAAACACATAGAGAGTCCCCGGGATGTTGAAAACGCTATGTAAGTCTGGGATATATGAGGAGGAAGAAAACCTGGTCCCTCCTTTGAAGGTCACAGTTTAATTAGGACCATACATTAGGGGGCTGTGTTACGGTGACAAAGAGTAGAGAAAGAAGAACAGGCATGAGCAAGGTCAGACAGGCCCTGGTCTCTGAGACTTCTTCAGAGATCTTCCCAGGCATTTTAGGCCAAAGAAACAGTTCACACAAAGGCACAGAATTTTGAAACAGAAGTGACCAGAAGGTCCCTGGCCTCAGAAGGAGTGCATGGAGGTGAGAGGTGGGTCTAAACAAAATAGATAGAAAGTAACTCTTAAAGGGACTTGTATGCAGCATTCGAGTTGCAGTTTATACTACACAAAAATAGACTTAAAAAAAATAGACTTTGACTGGTAGAATTACTTAGAGAAAACAAGTGAAAAAGTAAAGACAAACCAAAACGGAGCCAAATTTGTGACTTCTTTACATACACAGATCTATTTGGTTGTAAAGCATAGGAAGAAATGGAAACTGTGAACTCTTCCCCCAAAAGACTTCCATCCAGGTGTCTTCAGTAGGTCATTCCGTGGGCCCAGAACCCCCTGTAGATGCCAAACTCTCCAGATGCTCAAGTGCCTTCTACAAAGGGGCGCAGTATTCACACACACCTCACCCATGCCATGTACCTTACTTCAAATCAGGTCCAGATTCCTCATAATGCCTCAAACAACATCAGCGCCACACCAATAATTGTCATACTGTGCTGTGTAGGAGATAATGATAAATCTGCATGTTCGGTAAAGGCACAATTTTCTCTTTCCTTAAGTATTTGTGATCCATGGCGGAGGGTGATATGGAAGCATGACTGTGCTATTATGCACTTAGTACCAGGTAGATGCTAATAAAGTTCAGGACAGAGATAGAGAGACAGAGAGACAGAGACAATGAATGTGGAGCTTGGTGGCGAGGACCTGCGAGTAGAAACCCTGGACATGGGCACAGAGGTGGAAAAGGAAGGAAACTGCATGCACTGACAGCTACCGTGCTCCAGTGAACAACCATCTTCAGCTCCTTTGTGTGTGTGTGTGTGAGTGTGAACATACCACTTTGGTTGGACTAGCATTATACTTCTAGAGCAATTTAGGCTGCAGAGTTATAATACTGTCTTTCTACCCAATTCAATGTTTCAAAAAGCATTGTCAAAGACTGAGGTTTGGAGAAAAGCAGATAAACAACCTGTCCCCCAAACCTCTGTCTTGGAAGTCAGGCACCAGGGCCAGCTGTTCCAGCCGTGACAGGCTTAACTGTCTTTTCCAGAAACCCTCTCCACTTTTTGGGTCTCATTGCTTATCTCCTTACCTATGCAGCACTCACTGTCAGGTGGCACTAAAACCCTCTTGTGTCACTGTCCTCTTTAATGTGTGAACACATTGTCTACAGTTAAGAGATGGGATAGAGGGGTTTGTGTCACCTACACAGACACACACTACTTTTCACGTGGCACTTTCGAAAGTCTGCAAGCTGTAACAGCCGGGACACTGAGAAACTGATGTTGTAGTAACTCTAATTCCCATAAATGATGTCATTTTAGCAGGCCACAGCGCAAAGCATCTTCCTTACTAGCCAACCAGAAGACACAACACGTCTGCCCTTTGGATTATGAACTGCTCTTGGAAAAAGCTCCAAACATGTCTACAGATGGAGACGTTGGCAATGGGTAGAGAAAATTAATGTGTAGGATGAATGAAAATGAACAGCTATTAACCTCTTGAACTTCAGAATGGGAGTCTATCTGTGAGCTTAGCAAAGAGTAAATAAGTTCAGAGGTTAGGAGAATCAGAACAGGGGTGCAGCATTAGTGGGAAGCGGGGCACACCAGGCCGCATACAAGGCCCCGGACAGCAAGTGTGGGTGCTAAGTAAGGGCCCACGTGGCCCTGTCCCCTCCACAGCGACCCGGGGCTCCAGTCCTATGCCAGTTAAGATGCTCACTGCACACTAACACTGCGGGAAAGGCCAAGTTTCTGAAATTCTCAGAACTTCAGTTTCTTTGTGTGTAAAATTGTCATAATAATGAATAGAGAGGGCACAAGGACAGACTGTAGTGGTTAATAAATATGCACCCCCTTCCTCTCTGGGAGCTTTCCCTGCTCTTCGTCCCAGCCGTTTTGCCCATACTTAGCATCACCTCACCTGAGAGCTCTTCAGCTGTTGACCCCCATCAGCCCGCAGCAGTATGAGCGATGCCTCACACTGACCCCTTCCCATCCTGATTGATGTGTTTGCTTTCACTTCCACGTCTTGCGTTTGTGAAGTCTCTGGAAACTGTTTCTTGATGGAAAGTATTACAGAAAATTTGGGGAAAGTATTAGAGAAAATCTGGGACCATTCAGAAGAACCACTCAACCCCACACTCCGTGAAACTGTCTGCCCAGTGACCTGTTATCTGCTGCCCCTAGTGGCCGGTCGGAGAGGCTGTGAGAAGGCCGTGGGCGGCTTTGACGCAGGAGCCAGGCCCAGCTCTGAGGCGCACAGCCTAGGCCGAGAAGGCATAGTTTTTTTTGTTTTTTGTTTTTTTTTATTCACCTACATATCCTTTTGTGAGGAGATCTATGGCTTCTGAGTGAGAATGAATACAAACAAAAAAATTATTCTTAGAGCACTGTTCACAGCAGAGTGAATGGCTGCCCTGTTTTAGAAGATCCTAAGACGTTAGTGTGAAATGTGAATTTCTCCGACTTCTTGAATGGGATTTGGGAATCTGCATCCACCTAGCAGGATTCCAGGTGATTCTGAGGTCCTGGCAGGTTCAAGAATCACCATGTTCTAAGGGAAGTCTCCTAACTTTTTTTTTTAAATCATGGAGATTTAATGTATGAATGTTTGCTTGCTTATTTTAACTGGTAAATTACATAGGTACATGATTTTTTCAGTGTATTATGTTGATTATAAAACACTCATGAGCCAGATTTAGCTCAGTGGTGTAAGCGCCTGCCTGGCAAGCACGAGGTCAGGAGATTGATCCCCGGTACAAAAAAAACTTAAATCATTCATGAAATAAAAGTTTTAAATAGATTTCCATGCCACATTTTGGATGACAGGATTCCTGATTAAATGTTATTTAATGAATCGTTGGAGGTGATTCCTATGCTCGATCATTGGAGGCACGATATTCATTCTTTCAAGTTTGGAGCCCTAAATACCATAGGCTTTGTGGGCAGCATGGTTGTCTGAAGCAGATTCATTTTGGTTTCAATAGCGTCACCAGGGAGTCTTTTCCACTACCTGTTTTTATCCCAGCCCACAATATCCACATTTGATGCTTGGAAATATGGTTGTCTTTACTGCCATACTTTGGATTTTTTTTAAAGAGTAGGAAGATTTATTAGGGAAAAAGAATGGAGAATAAGAATGGAGAATAGAAATAGTTCCTGAGAGAGAGGAGGGGTGCAGAATAAGTTACTTTATTTCAGATTTCTTTTTTCTTTTTTTTTTTTTTTTTAATTTTGAGACAGGTTCACTATATGCTCCTCCTGTCTTGGCCTCCCAGAGTGGTGGGATTACAAGTGGCCCTCAGAGGTCCCTGTGGTGAAAGTTTGGTTCCTAGTGTGGCACTATAAGGAAACAGTGGAACCTCAGGAGCTGGGTCTGGTGGAAGGCACTGAGCCCTGAGCACTGAGCACCTGCTCTGGAAGGGGATCGCAGGAGGATGGCTCCTTTCTCTTCCTCTCTCCTTCCCCAGCCATGAAGTGAGTGGTTTTGCTCCACTGTGGACTTGCACTTCCGCCACAGTGTGCTGCCTCACCACAGACTCAAAACAATGGGCCAGTCATGAACTGCACCCTCCCAAACTGTGAGCCAAAGAACCTTTTTCTAAGTTGATTGTCTCAGGTATTTGTTACAGTGACAGAAAAATGACTCACATATGCACCCTTTCCAGCAAATTCTGGGTGGGAAACTGAGAGTGGGCTGCACAGGTGTTGGCACCAGAGAGTAAGGTGCCAGCTCCTTGGGCAAACACATGTGTATACACACACAAGTGCATCCTTGTGACTACTCCAAGGCTGAGCCAGCTGCAAAACCATCTTCTATGAAATCTTGACTACTAGCATTTTCAAAGTAGTACAGTTAGAAACGATGGAGTTGAGGTCATACTCTTCTATCCAGTTAATTCTAAATATGACCCTAGGATTGTTTCTCCTTTTATTGTCCTAAGAAAGGTAAAAAATAAAGTAACGAAACCCCAGGAGATCGCTGACGCTCCAGGCACGTGTGTGTTAGATCACCTAGCCTGAGCTTCAGTCACCTTCACCTGACTTCCACCTCATTATGAGTTCATAAATATGCACCACATATCATGATATAATTATGAGTGGATTCTGGGACAAGTGTGTGTGTTGAGAGCTCCGAGGATGACTCCACATCCTCTCAGTAATTCCTGTCAATTACACCTGGAGATACAGGGGCAGGCACTGGACTGAGGTACAGACCCTTTAAACTCTGAAAGCCTGGTTTATCTGCCTATTGTTGCTGTTTCTAATTGCTGTAACCTATGTGCAGTGCTTTTACTTTTCTGTGGCACTGGCACCCTTGTTTTTTTTTCTCTGTTTTATATCTTTTGTTGACATGGTCTTGCCCGAGCACAGCTTCCGTCTTCTTCAGTAAATGTAGCTGCTCGCCACTTGGTACTGGGTGTACACTTGTGCTATATCTGCCCATCCATGGCAACAAAAGCATGACTAGATTCTAATCTGACCTTTCATTTTCAAGGGGTTAAGGATCTCTAAGAATGGAATGAATTTTCTCTCCAGGGCAAGGAAAAATTACTCATCTGACCATAGATATCACTTTGGAAGGCCAAAACCTTCTGAAGTTCTCAAAGTCTGGACTCAGGGCCAATGGCACTTGCATGATTAGGGAACTTCTAGAAATACACACCTCCAAGCCTGCACAACAGAAACTTTGGGGTGGAGCCAGCCCAAGTCATCCAGGACTCAAGTTTGAGAATATTTGAGAGCAGTTTGAAAACCTGCCTGTGAAAGTTAAAAAAGCAAAACAACACAACAGCAGCAACAACAAAACAGCTTTAGTGCCTGGGCTTCAGTCTGTGAAATGCATGTCTTTGGAAGTGGGGCATGGACTGGACAAGGGATTGCATCTGACCAACAGTCTGATGGTCCGGTTGTGGCTTCTGAGTGGGAAACGATGCTCCTCCAAGGAGCTAAGCAGTGCAGATCTGAGTTTTATTGACCAGGAAACTTCTCACAACCCCAGACCAGAACAGGATCACTCTGGAGAGGAACCTAGCAATGGCCTAGCTTGTTGCTCTCCTCTGCCAGGAGGATACCAAGGCCTTCTGGGTGGATGGAGAGGCTTTTTTTTTTTTAAATAATTTTATTTAAAGAGGAAAAAACAAAACAAAATAAAACAGAATAAAGGATAGTGACAATACAGAATTCCAGGGAAAAAAGGAAAAGTACAACAACAATAAAACCTAAGAAATTATTACTTGACTAATTACATAGTGACTTCTTGGAAATAGTTGTTCAAATTACAAAGTTAAAACATGTGAAGTAGACATTCAAACAGTGAGACTGTTAACAGTTCTGCTCCACGATCTGACAAAAACAACAATATGGTCATCCATCTTACCCACTCGAATATACATGCAATTATATCAATAGGGTAAAATTAAACACAACAAAACAGAGCAAAGCGGATCACAAGAAAGCAATGTAAGACATAAATTTCAAAGCTAGACAATTGGAGATATTCACTCTCTATCATATTGACTCTTGTTTTCTTCCAAATAGTTGTCCATATTGTCACATATAGGGAATTCACATGAAACAACCTAG